>JAVQJF010068659.1:0-30942 GCA_036023855.1 Gadopsis marmoratus
ATAAAACAGAAATGCAGTTAAGAAAAATAAAACTTGAAAGAGTAAAAGTAGCACTTTTAAAAGAAAACAGTAAAAACAGTTAAGAAAAGTAGAACCTGGAAAGCTAAATTTAAAATAATGTTTAAAATTCATCCTTCGCCGTGATTCTTTCCACTTCCTCTTTTTATCTTTTTTTTTTTTCTACTTCCCCTTTCTCTTGCATCTCTGTCTAAAATTTCAGAATAGTCTCACTGATTTTCCTGGACTAATCACACTGAGTCCCATTTCAAAAGACGTTAAAACCTGTCCCGAATTTTGTTGTAAAAATGGCACGGAACCTCACCTGTGGAGTCTATACCAACTTTTATAATGTGTCGCATTCCAACAGCTGACATTAACAAATTAAAATTTCATTTTTAGATTAAAACTTTAACTTTTTTTGCAGTTACACACCTGTGTACGAGTTTGTGTCATCGTTCCTGAATAAAGCAGATGAACAGGGCGGCAGAGCTGCTGCCATCATGAGACTGGGAGCCGCTGAGGACTTCATTCAACACCTTCAAGTCTCAGGGTACACACACACACACACACACACACACACAGTAGCACAATCTGTTAGTCTGGCTGTATTTTCTGTGTATTAAGTTTCTTTGGTTGGTGTGATTCTACAGGATTTTTACCTTACAGCCACCCATGGCTAATGCTGCCGAGGCCAAAGTGGTGTTACTGCAGAGGTACACACACACACAGAGTAACCGTCTTGTATCCTGTCTGTAACAAATTCATTTGGACATATAACAACTTCTTCCGTGTGCGTTTGGGGTTTTTCCAGAGTAATAGCATCCGTTCAGACACAGATGGTGATGGGTGATTTTACGCCAGAGTTCACTCTCAAACTGCAGGATTTCTACAAGAGATTCCTTTTCCCCGCTGAACTGAAGAGCCTGAAGAACAGGTACGTGTGTGTGTGTGTGTTCAAATGTGCCTATGAGACATAAGAGGTTGTGTCTGTGTGTGTACATGTTTTCCGTTATTTCCATATTTGTGTTAAAGCCTTTTTGTGTGTTGTTCTTATGACTTCATGCATGTGTTTGTGCTTCAGCCTGTGTGTCCGTCCTTGGGATGACATCCTGCTGGCGTCTGTGCTGAAGGGGCAGAATGTGTCGGGCGTCCGCAAAGGCAAAGGCAAGAAGGACGTCCTGATTGAACAGGTTGACGTAATTCGACTAAGAACAAAAGTACTGCAGCGACAGCACAGGTACAAAATGGAAACCCATCTATACATTAGAGACACACAGTCCAACTGCTAATAAAACCAAACCTGGCTGTGTTATCACTGTCTGCAGGTACAGAGAACTGTGTCGCTACCTGCAAGTTGTCCAGACGGATGACCTCAAACTGTGAGTGTTTGTGGTCAAATAAGCACAAATACGTACCATGCTGATGTTTTCTTTTTCTCTAGAATGACTCAAAAGTGTGTTTTTTTAAGATACATTTTTCATCCTGTATTATGTCCAACAATGTTGCCAAAGCTGGAGTATGTGATATAGACCAGTAGTTCTCAGTCTTGTTTGTCCAATCTACCCCCACAGCCCTATCAGATGGGCATAAGTACCCCTTTTTTAATAGCGGGGATGGCTTTATGTTATTGTTCAGTGGTAGTTTTTAGTAGTTTTGGCCACGTTTGCATTCGTACTACTAAAAGTATATCACCTTTTTTTCAAAATAAAATGTAATTCATAGATTTATGTATAAGACATGATTGGTGACATCAAGTTGTTGACTTGCTGCACTTGATTTGCTTCTCCGGTAGCCTCCAGCCGCTGCAAGACCTCGTCCCTTTCTTCAGGTGCGTGGAGGGGGACTTTACGTCTGCTCTGCGCAGTTTGTTCCCCTCAATGAATGGCCCCGTCCTCCGCTTCACGCCACGTCTCTTCCTCTTTTATCTCAACATCTTTCAAACGGCAACAGCACCACAGCTGACGGTCAGTCAGCCAACACAGCTCTGCTATTCTGATGCAGCGTGGGAGCCAATTCAAGGTCAGACACGGCTAACTTATAGGTTTTTGTTTGTGTTTTTTTTTTGGCTCATAGCACCTCGCCTTCTCCCTCCTCCCTCTAGATGCTGTGCCGCTGACACGTATTGCACTGGTGAGGTTTGCTCTCAGAGTGCAGAGATGCTGCTCTGCAGTCTTCACTGACGTAAGTCTACAACACTCTTCACTTTGTTTTTTACTGAACTAATTGTCCTTGTTGCAACAACAAATCAACACATAAGAACATCAGCTTTCAAATTATTTCCAACATAAGACAACAGACTGCTGTCATAGCGCTCTGGCGTTGGTCTTCTTCGGAAGACGCTCACGATGGCGAAGATCTTTAATAAAGAGCCTATTACACCTAACTGAACTTCGCTGCTCTGACTCCCAATGAACACCAGAAATGGTGTTGAATTTTAACTAGGCTAATTGCTCCCGTCATTTGTCATCCTTACATTTGTACGGACTCTGGGTTTTAAAACATTTGGGCCGTGTTTCATCACTCTGAGAAAAAGGTACAAATAGGGAACGTTGCTCTTACCAGGGTGTCCTCTGCTGTGTGATTAACTGTCAGTCAAATTAGTGTTGAGACTGAATTTGACTTTCACCTGTTTTTGTGAAGGTTCTCACGTACCATTATAGGCAGCTTGAAATGCTTTTCTAGTATATTTAAGCATTTTCTCAATGTTGCCTAAAGCACTGAATAGCCCTGTACACACAGTGTAGGTTCTAGAAGCTGAGCTGACCTCTCAGGTCATCTGTGAAAGCCGTCTGTTATTTCCTCCTGGTTCGGTTTTCTAGATCTCGTCACCCGTTCGTCCTCTCCAGCGGATCCTGGCCTCACAAATTACCAAACTATTCTCATAAAAGAATAGGGTGGAGGACTTTTTCTCAGGAGTCCCAGTCTCCCCCATGCACGGTGTCAGGTCCAACCCTGGAGAAGAGACGGGGTCTTGAGATCCGGCTCGAAGGACCAATGTATGTTAGAAAACTATTCTACTAGAGACCTGGTTGAAAATCATTACTCGGGTTACTTTATTCTTGCGCAAGTAGTAGCAGAGTTATATCAAATACAGATATGTTCAACAACTCACACAACGCTAAGTTATGCTGCTCAGAGGACTCTCTCTCAGTCTCTGACTTTTATACACCGTGAAAAACAAGCTGCATAGCAGAGCACCGTGGCCTTGGCTGTTGTACAAGCCCTCTTTGTCTTTGCAGAAGCATCACAGTTCCTCCCCCGGCACCTCCTGGTACCTGGTTCCTCCCCTACTGATAAGTTATCTGGTTCCCAGGATATTGCAAAGTTTGAGATTCACACAGACTTTGCACAATAGGTCTTTCACTGTTGCTAAAGCATTTACATGAACAGACATTATTTTTCCAACACATTTAATACTTTGCCTGCCATTTCCTGTCTGCTGTTCTTGCCTGTCATTTCAAGCACACGGTTTCCCCCATGTGAATGAACTGAGCTCTATGAATAAATCTTACCTTGCGTAGCTGCATGACCCAGCGTGTGATTGTACGTCTGATACCTCTCTGATCCAGTCTCAGTGTTGGACCAGTTTGCTCACAATCGTCAACACACCTCGTGGTTCCCTCACCGCTCTGCCACCACCGGGCCCACAGTTTCTGCACGTATGTATCTCTTGTTTAGTGACCTGTATTTTATTTTTATGGTAGTTGCTTTCAATCTGCGTTTTCTGTCTTTCGTGTTTGGACTTCAGGACGCAAAGAGTGTTGTGAATTCGATACTGATCGACGAGCATGCTAACGTACAGGTCCCACGATTCTTCCAGGAGGTACGTTATGATCTACACATGTGCACTCGAACCCATGGATGTTATGAGCGAGTGCGGTAATAAGCTATTAATATACGTGTTTGTGTTGACAGGGGTACCCAGATCAAGCCTTGTTGCTGTTGGTAACCGGGGCTTTAGGTTTGAGAATCCTTAACGCAGCTCTGAGTCCAGCCCTCCCTGTGCTCAATACATTTAAGGTAATTACCCCAAACACAAATCCTTATGTTATTATTTTAATATGAATGACCTCATGATAGAAGAGATATTTTCTGCATTTTGTAAATACATGTGGAGGCGGAGCCATGAAGCTGAACTTTGGATCGGAAAGGTTTTATCTAATAACATCTCTCTCGCTCTCTCAGGAGAATGTGTGGGCTCTGCAGTGGCTGTGGGACAGTTTGCCCTCCAGCGCAGAAACCATCCGCTGCTTCTTACTGGAGGTTAGCCAGGAGATGGAGAACACAACAGGTGTGTGGGCAGCATGTAGTCCAGCAACAAGAAGGAAGCTAAAAGAGCTAACAATTTATTTTGCAACCTTTGGCGACCCCTAGTGGCAACATGTAGGGACGGCATCGACTTGCAACGCCCACAGGTCTGTGGCCGCTGCTCCATAAAGGCCTCACTGTGCTTCCAATGAAGTCAGCTTGTCCAGAAGTGTCTGAGGCCGAGTTTAGTTCTTGTAAATCGCGTTCACGGGAACTTCCAAGAACTTTTAACCCCTTACAGCCCAAGATCAGCTGATCGAAACCTCTTTGGCTGTAATCACAGACTGAAATCACTCGGCTTTGGAACAGCCTTCAGACAGCCTCCTTTTTATACTCCCTTTTACAAGCTCGCATCACTTTCATATTTACTTTGTTATATTATTTTATGTAACTTTACTGTCCTTACGTATTGCATTTGTGCTTGTTTCAGCATCATCATTTTAGTGTTTATATATGTACGTCCACTTATTTTGCACTTTTATCTGTTTAAATTTAAGAGTTTGTTTTTTTTTCTTACTATGAGATCATCTAATATTAGTATCTAATGCTAGGTGCTATATAAATAAAATTCTTCCAATCTACCGTTATCTCAGACTAACTGTTGCCCCCTGCAGTCAGCAGAGATTTGTGTCCCGTCAGCTCTGATGCATGGTCATAAAATCCGTTCTCTACATTGTCACTAGTGGTCAAACACTCCTCACTGTATCTGTGAATGAAGATGAAGCTGTCTGCATTGAGGTACAACACAACCACAACATGGTATGCATTTGTTTCTCTCAGATGGGGATAATGTGTTACCCATTCCTCGCACCATTGTACCCACTCATTCTTCGACAGAGCACTGGGACCAGTGAGTCATATTTAATTTACAACTTGCCACAACCCAGATTAGTTTCTTTATTCCTTTTACACTAAAGGTTAGGTGAAGGCTGTGGATGTGATCTGTTGCGTATTTTTCCATGACCCCTCCTGATCTGATCAGCACCTACTGTAAGTTGCTCTGTTGCACGTGGTGACCCCTCACAATGTGTCGTGGGTGTCACTTTAAACTTCTTTGTCTTTTCCTCGTGTAGGCAGTCTGGTGGCTGTTGATCTCGACTCCTCCCAAGTGAAGGCCCCGTCGCAGTGTTAGCTGTAAGTCTCACAACTCATCAGCCGATCCTTCCTCTGGACTTTTTATTTCAGAATCCACTTTTTTAAAGGAAAAGTCTGTAGTTTCTTGTTTGAAAATATAAGAGGTTTGTCACTAAAACGCATCATGTAAACCTTGAGGTCTTGCAAATGTGTCAAATGCATTACTGTCCTCAAAGCGGCTGCAAAAAAATTTAATTTTGCATCGTCAATGGCACATAAGTCGTCGTCTTCTCTGCCTTTTCTAGTGCCATGCTGTTACAAAGAAAATGACTGAGAAATTGCTGTTTAATCAGCAGTGTGTGTGCTGATACGATCGTTCATATTTGATGATCAGTGCAAATGTGAGAATTTTCACTTAAATTAAGATTATTCAATTAACTACAAGTATCTAATTTTCAGTCAGCCAACTAATTGATTAATTAGCTAATCATTTCAGCACTGGTACTAATAAAGGGGTTTTAAATATTGAGTGGATGAGTCATAATTGTATTTCTTTCTCCTTTCAGGGCTGATCGTCTCTCGCATTATTAGCTCCATTTGCACATAAAATAACCAAACTGTGAGTCTTATTTAATTCATCTCAAATATTTAATATAAAGCCTGCTGTTCAACAGCAGCTGCCACGTGCTAAACAAATTTGTGTTTGTGATTGTTGTAGCTGGGCCGGATTTCATGCTGGAGAGCCGGATGAGCAACAGATGAATGTGTCTGAACAGGTTTTTTTCCTGGAAAGAGCAGGTGTCAATAGACGGATGAAGAGACTTTAAACACATCCTCAGTTGTTCATTTAATAACGTTATCGAGACACTTTGTGTTGTTTATGCTTTTGGTTATATACGGTAGTTTTTTTTTATAAATGCTCATAAGACACAATCATGTAATGTTGGTAAATAAATTTTGACCACTTTGGCACAAATTATAGAAAAGAGAAAATAAAGTGTTGGTCACTCTGGATTTCTGAATTATTGCTCAATTTAGAATCCAAGTGTAAAATATAGGACTTATTGGAAGGCCTCTGGTTTCAGGTTTGTTAGTAAAAGTGACACAAGGCTAAAATAAGTAATTCACAAAAAAACTAACAAGTTGATTGAATCAGCAGGTTAAGATTAAGTCCCACTACAGTTTAATGTAGACCAACATTGTGATGTTGGAAGTAGACTGAGGGGAGTCTGACCTTCCTCATAAATTTGTGAATTAAACTAAAAGATTTATTGAAGAAAATAAAAAATTCTTGTTTACAATCTGGTTTTGGAGTTCATCTGAACCTGTGCTTGTTCATGTTAAAACATGGTTTACAGCTGGTTTAAACCCTGATATCACGCACTTAAAACTTAAATGACCTGATAAACTAGTTACAGTCGAGGGTGTTTGTAAAAGTAAATATTTACCAGTTCATGTAGTTCTGGACCACAGAGATCCACAAACTACAAGCAACAATACCACACTGGCTGAACAGTAACAGTGTTCATACGTGGCTCAATTATCATGAATTACAAAGAGTTCACATGTGACTCAGTAGTACGCCTTCATTTTAAAAAAAACACCATTCTTCATAAAAATGTCCAGTGCTTGAACTTTGGAGGCTGCCAGCACGTAGCAGTCTTCGGTGCCGGTGAGGCACTAGTGCATTCATGTCCAGTAGTCCACAGCATCAGGGAGTAATAGTCATGCACACACACTAACATTTAACACGGCAGATAAAATGCACACATATGGATGTGATTCTTGTCTCACGGTGGCAGATGATATAACTGCATCAGTGCATTTGGTTGTAGGTATTAGAACAGACTACATGCATGACTAGTTCATTGGTCTTGTTCACCCAGTGTTTATGTTACACATGTATTTCTGTGCAGGCGCACTGAGCAGTAAGAGAATCTTAAAACCGGTGGTCCTTGTCCTGCGTGGCGCTGTTTGATGAGGTCAGACAGGAACTGCATCACTCTCAAATCGTTGTCACTGCTGCAGAATCCTCGCCTGAACAGGAAGTCCCCTTCCTCTGTACCGTCCTTCCCTCCGGCCGCGTTTGGACACTGCAAAGCAGGATTAAATGTGTACAGCAGGGCCTTGTTGGCCAGCGCAGTCAGGCAGCTCTCCAGGTGCAGCAGGTAGGTGAGGCCTCGGCTGATGCCAGTGTGAGGATCAGCCAGTCTGCTGATGAGGGAGCCGGAGTACGAGGGACTGTGCAGTGTCCTCTGGTCCAGGTCCAGCAGGGCCAAATAACGACTGTAGCGAGTCAGAGAGGGAAGAATGGCGGACAAAGAGCTGGAGGGCGATCTGGTCAAGAAGAAATAGAGGATGGAACAAAGCAGTTAATTAGATTTCATTTGTTTTTTAAATGCCTCAAAAATATCATGTAAAGTTCAGTATTTTCTGTTTTATTTCCTGATGGAAATATCTGGTTCTTTAGCTGCTAAATGCGCCACTAGGTTCACCAGCTAGTTGGTAACCTGTTTGGTGCTGCTAGGTCATCAGAGCTTTCACTGAAAATGATGAACAAGCCCGACAACCAAAAAAAAAAAAAGTATCTTTCTTTCTGTCAGGTTGTCTACTTGTGACCAACGCAGTTTTCCTGTTTGGGTTATTTTTCTAAAATGGTCCCAGTTTGAACACTAAGGCAACTTTACAACAAAGAGGAAAAACACACCAAATAATTGCCGCTTCAACTATTGTAGTGTAATAGTGTAAGGTATTTCTGTTATTCTGTCCACTCTTCAAAAACGGCTTAGTCAAATTAAGGAAGCAAGCAAATTAAGATGACGTGACAAAATACTAGACATTCAAGTTCCCCTCCACTCAAAAATGTGTTTTTCTTGCTCCTCCAGTTGAATGTCTGTGCAGAGTTTGACACTAGAAGGATGTTTTCACATTCATCTGCTGAAAGTGGAAGGTTCCTATGTGCTCACTGAGGACCCCATTTCCAGGCGCATGATTTGGGACATGAAATAGTTTGGAAGCCAATCCTGGTCCTTACAAAGATGTGATGTGTGAAACTGAAGCCAACAACAACGCCTGTTGTCCCGCAGTTCAACTTACTTAGATTCTGGGTTTTTAATGAAGGAGAGGGAGCGAATTGTCGTTTCAAAGATTTTAACGAGACAATTTAACTTCATATCATAACTGATAAACATATCAGATTAGACCTGCAACGATTAGTCGCCGATAGAATAATATTAATACTAACCATTTTGATAATCGATTATACATTTCAGTCATTTTTCAATCAAAAGAATCCAGGATTTGCCGTTTTTCTTTGTCCTTTATGACAGTAAATGAAAAGTCTTTGGGTTTTGGACTGTTGGTCGGACAAAAGAAGCAATTTGAAGACGTCACTTTGGGCTCTGGGAAATGCATTTTTGACAATTTGTTGACATGTTATAGACTGAAAAATTAATCATGGGAAGAAAAAAAAAATCAGCAGATTAATTGATAAAGAGAATAATGGTTGGTTGCAGCCTTATATCAGATGCATGACGTCTTATGGAGTACCTGTGTATTCCTATCAGTCTCCAGGTGAGCAGGTCGGTCAGCTGAAGCAGCGTGGTCAAACACGGCATCACAGCGTTCCCATCAGGACCGGGAGCCGGCAGGAAGAGGCTCAGAGCGTCCACCAGCTTTCGGACCAAACTCTCGTCTCCTCCGATGACAACCAGCGGCCGGCCGCTCAGGAGGCAGAACACGGCATGCTGGGAGAACGAGTTCTGCTTGAGGAACCTGAGGGCTCTGAGTCCAGCCTTCCTTCTCCTCCTCTTATCCGAGCAGATTTTGCTGTGGATATTTTGGGTGGGGGAGGGCGAATCTGAGAAGCTGGTGCAGTCGGACACCTCGTCGACGCTCAGCAGTCTGAGAGGAGCGCAGGGCGGAGAACGTTCAGCTTCATCCAGGGCAACAGGCGGGGCGAAGTGCACGTGAAGGTCAGGCACCATCTGATGGACGGAAGACCACGGAGGCTTCGACTCCACTGCTACGTCAGCTAATTACAGTAATAACAGGTTTATTACATGTTTAAGGATATTTCTGGATTATTACAACCGGTGTCTTAGTAGCTCTGTCCCCGAGTCCTTTCAGTAATAATAACAACAGCAATCTATCGGGTAGCCGGTAAAGTCTCAACATTCACTAGTCATTTGACTGGTGGAGAAATAAAAAAAAAGCAGCCGCATACAGACGGCTACATTCGGAAACCTATCTTTTGCTTTCTCAGCTCGTTTTGCACACTTAAAAACAGAGATAGTAACAATGGTGTCTAAACAGAAGCGGTGGAAGAGTCTTAAAACAATGGCCTCACATTTTAGTGTGGACGGACATCTTTACTACAGCAAGTGTGGATGTGTGTGCATTTTGTTTTTTAAACAGTCTTCAAAATGAGCTAAATAAGTGTGGAAGTAGTCTCAGTGGGGCTTTAGACATGAAGACTATAGCAGACGTATTACCTTGCAGTAGCTCGGACATCCTCTCAGGACTGTTGACTTCATGGACTTGGTTGCTCTTCAAACACTCGGTGTCCTGCACGTCTGTCATTAGGACCTCACCGTTAGGAGTCATTTGCTTTAAGGACTCTTCTCCACCGCCATCATCTTCCTGAACAGGCCCTTCACCTCCATCCTCATTTAGAACGTTCAGCATCGTCTCCTCTTGGAGGACGTCATCCGGTTTACACGCCGTCGGTACGTCTTCCTCGTTCTCGACGCCGTTGCTCAGAGTCAGCGCCTCTTCCTCTGTGATGGCGGTGAGGTCGTCAGGAAAGATGGAGTCGGTGGTACTCAGCACCTCGATGCTGTCCTCGCTGTTGGCTCGTCTGGCGTACGCTCGCACGTGCCTGACGCCCGTATCGACTGTAGCTCGCCTGTAAGAGGTGTCCGTCACCGCAGCTGCCGTTTCTGTTGAAGAGAGTGAACCAGCTGGTGCAGCTGTAAGAGAGGCACGTTTGAGGGCACAAACTGGAATGTGACCACACACTATGGATTCCTTTTTCAGGTAATTAGTTAATTATTTCATCTAGAAAATGTCAAAATAGAGAAATCTCTCATCACAATTTCACCGAGGCCAAGGAGACAGCTTCAAAATGTGCGTTTTGTCCGACCAACAGCACAAAAGCAAGAGATTCACAAAATAACAACAAACATTTTCATTGTGAAATGTGAAAACCTGGAACCAGCAAATGTTCTGTATTTTTGCTTCATAAATTACCAAAAAAAATTGTGGTTTTTCCACATTTGTATCTATCATTTATCTACTTATCTATTAAATCAGCTCATCACGTCAGCGCTGACCTGCATTTAGCTACCAAACATTACAGTCTCCTGAGTGCACAGATGCCAGAAAACGGATAAAAGCAAATATGCTGCCAGTTAGGACTGCAATTAATTATTATTTTCAATGCCCCCAGCCCACTACCCAAAGATGATCCATTTAAATGACCAATTGTTTCGTACCTCTGCTGTCGGATCCAGCGACGACATGCTGCGTCCGATAAGACTTCTCAGTCCCGAGCACTTCAATGCTCTCGCCGCTGCTCATGCTTCCCGTCATCTCCGTGGCAACCTCGGGGTCAGGGGTCGCTGTCCCAGCTTCTCCTGCCTCCAGTTTTATCTGTATCTCCTCCACACAGGAGCAGAATGACTCCAGGCTCATTGGTTGCGATTGAAACAACTCAACGCCGCTCTTACTCCCCGGCGCCCTCTGTAGCTCTGCCTCAGCGCTCTCTCTCTCCTCCTCCTCCTCATCTCCGTCCTCGGGGCGCCATAGCTCAAACAGGAAGTTCATGAGCGTGAGCCTCCTGGACAATGAATGTGTGACGTGAGCAGTTCGCAGTACACTCCTGTCGCCACGTAGGCGGCGCTCTGTGTCAGCGAGCTGCTCCTTCATCAGTGACAGGAAGTAGGTGTTGCACAGTTCCTGCAGAGGCTTCAGGCGGTGCTCAGACTTGCAGGAGGTGGAGAGGGAGGAAGAGGGCTCAGGAGGCAGTAACGCTATGGGGTCAGTGAGGGAGTCGGCTGGGTCGTAGGGCAGGAAGTCAGGCTGTTTCAGCTTCCTGTTTGGGTAGGAAGTGACCTGGCGGAGGAGGTCTCTATGATTTAAGATTGAACGCTCTACAGCTTCAAGCTCATCTGCTTTTCCCCCCATCGCTGTGAATCCATTCGCCGTCCTCAGAGGTTCAGACTCCTGTAGCAGAGTCAGCCGCCTGTACCTGAAACAGTCAGAGAGTGTTAGTGAGCAGACAAAAGCAGTGTTTCA
This sequence comes from Gadopsis marmoratus, assembly GCA_036023855.1. NCBI lineage: Eukaryota > Metazoa > Chordata > Actinopteri > Centrarchiformes > Percichthyidae > Gadopsis > Gadopsis marmoratus. Next base: position 11,680 of record JAVQJF010068659.1, read on the forward strand.
CTTCCCTGTTTGCTTCACATCTGTTTCACCGCTGACCACATCCAGCATCGCTGACGGGAGTGGTCAGAAGTGCTCTGTTGCACCTGTAACCACACCCAACAGTGATGTCGCAGCGTCCTGGAGTACGTCACTACAGCATGGTGAGACGTTAACCCACCAGAGGTCAGACAAGATTCACTACAGGTCAGACAAGTTACTCGTTCCAAAAATCTGACTTAGATTTGATCACCTTCACACGTGCGGGGGTCTGCGTAGGTCGACAGCCAGCATAGTAAAAGCAGAACCGCACGAGCCTGTTCATCTGTTCTGGAGTGTATCTTTACTTTAATGAGTGCGGGAAAGATTAGCCAGTTATTAAAACATTGGATTAAAATGTTGGAGAGCCCAATCAGTTCTGGATTTGAGGCCAATATCAGAGTTGGTGGGGAAAAAAAGACAATAATTATATATGGGCTAATATTGGTATTTTAAGATAACATTTTTATGAGCATTCCAAACATCTCTCTGGCATTTTTTTACTGCAATTTCTTGTCACTTATTGGCTGACATATTCACCAATCTGCAGATATTTGTAATAAGCTAATATCGACCATGTAGCAAGTGGTGGATGCTGACGTATGAGCCAGGCTCTAATGCATAGATCCATCCTGATCTTACTCGAGCTCTTCTAATCTTCTCTGCAGCTCCATAGAAAATGCTTGTCTGTTGCCCGTCTTGAGGCTGTCGGAGGCCTGCGAGAAGCCCGTCGACAGTTCAGAGAAGTTCTCCATCAGCTTCGCCTGGTCCGAGCACACGTACGCCACGCAGAAAGGACGCACCATGCCACGAGCCTCCAGGTCATAAAGGGTCATGTGGTGAACGTATGCAAAAGCGTCCTCTGCCGAATCGCCCAGAACCACTTTGGAGTCCTCGCTGAAGTTCAGGCGGGGGCCGGGGGACGCAGGAGGGGCGTGGCCGGGGCCGGACGCCTGGTAGTCCACAGACATGATGCGAACAGAGAAGTGGTTGAGGTCGAATGATCCAATGACCCTGGGGTCGTCCGGTATCGTCAGCACAGGTTTGGGTCCCACCTGGAAACATACAGCAGAGAGAGATGCAATACAATGTCGCTAATAATTATTATTTGTAGACTATAAAACATTAAAAAGTATTAATAAACCCGTTACAGCTTCATCACTCGCGAGGTCTGATGTAGGTCTGAATCAATTAGACACTTTGACACCAAATTAACCGGCAACTATTTTGATAATCGATTAAGTCATTTTGTTTCAGCATAAACGCCAAACGTTCTCTGGCTGCAGCTTCTTCGTTGTGAGGATTTGCTGCTTTTCCCCGTTTTATCATTTTAAACTGAATCTCTTTAAGGTTTGGACGAAACAAGACATCTTTAAACATGTCAGGCCCTCGGAAAATGTGATGGACTTTTGGTTGTTGTTATTTTCTTGCAATCTGGGAAATAAATGGACTCAGTCATTGTTAGCTGCAGCTCTAAATTCGTCACTCGTCACATAACGAACACAGAGACGTGGGACACAAACAAAGGTCCCCATCTGGAATCAAACAGGCACGTTGAGGTTCTTGGTCGCTGCGTTAATGTCTTGTTTTATATCATTAGAAATTATTTATCTTTGGGTTTTGGACTGTTGGTCCAACAAAATCACTATTTGAAGACGTCACCTTGGGCTCTGGTAACTCGTGATCCCCGTTTTCTAAAATTCTATAGTAAATGAGTCACTGATTAATTGAAAAAAAAAAATACTACAGTTTGTAGGATTGTTTTTTCTTTCTGTATTTTTTGTGCTTATATATATTTTTAACAGTCAATTTACAGGATGTACCAGACTTGCACCAACCATGCACAGAACACCTGCAGGCACTATTGTTTAACTTTCGTTTTAACTTTTAATTCAGTTACTAGTTAAAATTCATAATGTTTCTTAACTTCACTGCTGGTATGTAACAATTTCCCATTTGGGATTAATACAGAGTTTAACAGATATCATGTATCATCATGACTGCAGCCCTTGTTGGACGCCGTCGCCGACATCTGAAAGACACCGGTGGTTTCATTTATAAAGGCCTCAGGATCTAAGTTGCCACGTTACCGAACATTTCGTTGAGTTCAAAGCGAATAACCGCGACCTCAGATCACAGGAAAGGTTAGTTTTAAAGGTTAGTAACACTAAAAACTCTGAACTGGGGAAAGACAGTACAAAGCACCTTGTTGACAAACCATAAAGGTTTTAGCTCCTAATATTTTTAATAACATTTGCGATTTTTTTTTTTTAATGACTGTGTGTCTGCTGGCTGTTTCGTGTGAAGAGTGTATATATATGTAATGCGTTTCTCTTGCAGAGGAGATCTTTATCAGTGAGACTTCCTGAATAAATACAGTTTACAACTAGACAACTCACTCTCAGTTGCGACACCATAAACCACAACAAGAACTGAGCTGGAACATTAATGTTGGCTAGAAAATGCTGCAGCTATAAAAAACAAATTAAAAGATATAAAATGAAAAAAATATATAAAGAACTAAATTAAACTGCCGTGCTAACTAATTAATTATTATTCATTATTGAATCCTAGAAGGTTACACTGCAGAACTATGACACTACACACCTTATTTTATTGTACTACACACCTTTTATGTCATTATTATTATTATTATTATATTCCTCACTGCCCTATCTGTGGCCTACATTTACAACATTTATGCACATAAAGCACATGTGTGGTCTCTCTACTTCAGGTGTACTCTCCTCTACTCAGTCACTGTATACCGTCCTCGCTCTGTTCTCCTTCTTCCCTCCATGAGGACCAGAACCAGAACCAGCATCACAGCAGCTGATCCAGACCAACAAACACGCACCTGCTCTGAGAACTCCGCCACCAGGATGAAGTCTCTGTGGAACCGGGCGGAGGTGGTCCAGGGGTGGGACGCGGCTGAAAGGGGGACAGAAAACTCGTCAGGTGGACCCAGCGCCTCCTGGCTCTCTCCGCCCTCCCCAAACCCCTCGGTGCCGGTGAAGGCCAGCAGGTCCGGTGACCCGATCATCTTCAGGCTGCGAGGGTCCGACCCATGGAGCTGTATCCACCGGACGGACCGAACGGCCCGGCCTTCAGTCGGTGAGTCAGCGGTTTAGACCGGAGAGTTAAGAACTTGTTGCGCAGTCGCCTGCGGTCCTGAAGCGGCCGCCTGGCTCCAGTCCGCGTCCCCGCGGCAACACTCGCGTCAACAAGCGGCGCTTTGAGGAACTGGCGACCCGAGAAAACGCGACGGAGAAGCGAAAGTCCCCCCCCCGCGGGCGCCGGACCAGTCACACGGCTGGCTAACCTTTGTCCCGGGATTCTTGTGTACTTCCCCCGCTGTCGCAACTAGCGAGGCCACTTTCTGCCCAAAACCTGTGCCTCGGGGTCACGAATTTGACCCGCAAAACCGGCTCCTGTCTCCGCCCATATGTAGCCACGTGACACACGCCGGCGCCGCTCGCTCGCGCGGGGTCTTCATGGAAAACCCGGCTGGAGGTCCGGAGTCAAGTCCTGCGCAGTAAGCAAGACTTCCGGTCGGTACTTTCAAAACAAAGTCAAGTCCGTTCTTAAGCAGTTAACAGGGTAACGTTACATTGTTTTAAAATGAAGCATATTTTGGGTTGTTTTTATTTTTTGCTTAAACACACCATAATGTACACAAGTAAATGGCAAATCTGGAATTATATACCAGATAAAATCTATTCCAATCAAACTTGTGTTTTGCATTGTATTTCCTTATTCCGTCTTTTCCTCAACTGATTCAATCTTCTGAAACACTGCTGCAGTTCTCAAAGATGTAAGTTCAACCTCTTTGTGTGTTTTTGTCTCTTTGACAGACATTTTGCAGCTGAAGCTCAGGGGGGCTGCTGGCCCTGTCAGTAATCCAGCCATGGCTTCGGCTGTATTTAGAAATGCATTTTGCACAGAATGAGGACTTTTAAGATTCATCACTTACATTGGAATCGCTTTAAAGGCAGATCTCCTCTGCTAGTATGGACAGGAGGAATGATTACAGCGATGGACAACTCTTTGTGGCATGTCAGACTCAAACTGATAGAACTTCTGTGCATGCCACATATTGGTAGTTAACCATTTCTGTTGTTCAAGCTGTCAGCTGATGGTAACAATTATCATGTGACATGATTTCCGCATTTTGATTGACATTTGCATGAAACTAGTGCAAGAGGTTTAGTTTGTGACGACGCTGCATGACTCGTCAGTTAAAAACTGTGACTGGTGAAAATGTGCAACATCAATTTATCTGCGTGACAATTGATTTTACTCAGGTTAGAAAAAGATAAAATTAGAGGCAAGTGAGCAAGAATATAAAGTGCTTTAATTTTTATTTGCAGTTTCACTGTTCAATCACAGAAAATCCACTTTCTTTCACCCAGCAAGAAAACACAACTGAAGAAATCCCAACATTCATACTGTATTTAAAAGCAAGTGCATAAAATTATTAGGCAATTTTAACCATAATTTAAAGGATTAGTTTACCCAAATAAGATTGGCAACAGATTGAATGCTAAACAAGACAAACAAAACACTGCACACTTCACCCTCCAGTATGATAAAATATACACTTTGCCTTAAATAAGTCCAACTCAGACAGGCTGAATGTTTTAATAAGTGCAGCAGAACCTGGTGGTTTTCATTATTTTCTGCATAGTTTATATATATTAAAAGGAGATTTGTGATGAAGATAGAACTTATGCACTTAAGCAATGAACTAACTCCTCCTCTGCTGTTAATGGATATACTGAAGTGTATCACTGACTCCCTTCGAAAACTAATAAATCACACAAACTTAAATGCAGACTTGGCTTGTAGGTGTGAGTTATGATCAGGCACATGGTTTCAAACATCTTGATACTTCCTCAGCTCCTTTCCTTGGCACGTCTCCTTTCATCTGAGTGATTTGTTTAGCTCAATTACCACTTTCGCGTCTCTGCAGTCTCCCGTAGCTTCTCCCCCTCCAGCGTAGACATCAGTCCATGGTGCCTGCCATTTTGTCTTTCCAACTGTACCCTGTTCCCTTGCGTCAAAGCAGGATGGAGGAGCTGAAAAACGAGAGTAGGCAGTGGGAAGAATATAACGTCTTTGCCCTGAACCAAACACCTTGGGTGATTAAAGATTGTTGATCTCCGAGTGTCGGAGCTTTCCAAATGTGAAGTGTTGTGTGTGTGCATACAGTTATATGAGCAGTATTTCAGGCTCCGACACGGCACAGTAGAGCATGAAGCCCATCTGATCCACCTGGTCCTCTGACAAGCCGCTCAGCAGATTGACAGCTGGCTTGAAGTAACTGTGCAACGCCCCTTGTTCGAGGTAGCCAATCAGCTCTGTGATACACTGCTGGAATCTCACATCCAGGCTGACCTCGGACCACTCGCTCTCGCTGTCACTGAGGTGCAGGACGAGATTGGCCAGTGGGGCAGCTTCGAGCGGTCGCAGGGCAGGGTTCAGTCTGCACACCGCCTTGAGGATTTTAAGTGTCTGTCTGCGGTATCCGTCATCAGCGGTGTCGAGCTGAGCCAGGCGCTGAGTTTCCCATGGGTAGAGGGACAGGTGCCAGGCATTGACCCAGGGAGAGGTGAGCTCAGGCTGGGCGGTCAGAACCACGTCCCCCTCTCTCAGCAGAGGAAACATGGAGATGAACAGGGGCTGATCACAGCTCTTTGCTCCTTCTGCATTTCCAGGCCTAAAGGATTACAGCAGGAATAACGTCCATTAGACACACACAAACATCCCACAGGGTGTTTAAACCTGTATTCAATCATTTTTTGGCCACTTGGGGTGCCTAGTTACACATCCAGCAGATAAGGAGTAACGTTAGCAATCATCTGGAGTTGTGTTTCTGGCCACCTGATGAATCCAAGTCCAATATTCACTCTCCTTTTAGCCGTTTTGGCCTCCACCATCTCCTGAGAAAAATGCCTGTCACTATAGAGAGTGAACAAGCTAGGGATTGTCAATACAGGTGACACCTTTCACATTAAAACAGTCACGTGAGCCATCGTTCATACAAAAATTCATAAGTGCAGCTCTGGGAAAACAGCGTTTTTCATTTTGTTTTATTTAATTGCCTTTTTGATAGCTTTACATGCAACACTGTGGGATGGCTGATAAATGGATAAACAGGTAAATCAACAGTATTGCTCTTTTAGCTTACAACCAGAAACTTCAGTTTTCAGTATTGTTTTGGAGATTCAAGACAACTCGTTATGTTTGTTAATCGCTCCACCAACAACTATTAAATAACTGTCATCACTGCTTTCTGAACTTCACATTTTAACATTTAACAGCTGTGGTGTCAACTCATAAAAACCAAGTACTTCATTTGTAATTGAATCTCAATATTGAAAACAACAATAAAGAACAGGCACACACCGAATCTCCAGTCTCAGGTCTGGTCCTCCCAGTACAGGTCTGACGAGACAGTCCAGAGTGCTGCTGATGGACGGCCAGTTTATAGTTTCCATGACAACTTTACTAAACATGTTCACGACAGCTTCTGCGGACAGGTAACCACCTACCAGGTACCTACAGGACACAAGGAGGGAACTGGTTTTAGTGAATGGCTCAATTTTCCAACGGAATGTTTCTGTGCAGCAGTATAAGTTAAAAGGTTGATGTAAAAGGCTGCAACGGTAGCATCACTCTTTATGCTCATGTTGCTGAATTATGTCGCTCAATGATGTAAAATCCGTGGGATAATAGAGGCTAAATGGCTCCATAGATCTGCCAAATTGGATGTGGCTTGATCACATCACCTCTTATATTACACACATCATTTTGAGTCATCATTTGATCATGTTAATATAAAAAAGTATTGATTAAGGCATTTTAAGGATCCTGTCTGTGAAAGTCTGTAAATGTAAAATAATGACCTTAATTATGAAAAAGGTTTAGTTTAGTTAACAATTAGTCAATTGACAGAACAATCAACAGCATCGATGATCAATTAATCATTTCAAGCAAAAACAGTGAAAAAATGCCAAACATTCTCTGATTCAAGCTTCTTAAATGAGATGATATGCTGCTTATCTTTGTCATACATCATTGTAAACTGAATACTTTTGGGTTTTGGACTCAACATGGACTGAAACATTTGAAGACCTCACCTTCAGCTCTGCAACATTGTGATGGGCATTTTGTGAGGTTTCATAACGACTAATTGAAAAAAAAAACTGCAGATTGAATCAATGTTGAAAATGATCGTTAGTGGCAGGTCTAGTTTGTCATTTACTGAGTCACACCCAAAAGATGTTGGCATAATAATAATAATATAATAATAAAAATAATCTCCCTGACAATCACTTCTACATTATTTGTTTTAAAAACAATTGTTGCTGATGAGCAGAAATAATCTTCTAGTTACACCAACTGACCCGATATATTTATATAAACTTTTATATAAAATATTTTTTTGAATCTCTGTGCGATCACCTGTCCCAGTAGCTGCGTCCTCTGGGGAAATATTCCAGATTGATCCGTCGGACCATCCAGTGCAGCGGGTGTGTGAGCAGCGTTTCCTCTCCCGGGACGAGGTGCCACAGAGAGGCTTCCAGCTGCAGAGGCACCAGCAGACATGCATGGTCCGCACTGACCACCTGAACACACACAAGCAAAAATAAAGGTGCCAGTCATATATGACATCAGGGGCAATAAAGTTATGTAAAAGTGTATTATCAGTCAAAAACAGAATACATATTGTTTGTACCTGCAGGTCATCCAGTAGAGAACCTCCGAGGTTCATTTCTCCCAGGGGCATGTCAGGATGACGGCTGTGCAGGAAGCCCTGGATCTCAGCGCAGATGTCCAGAGCTAGAGACTGAGCCCTCTGGACCTCATGTGGAGCTAGTGCCGCCCTCGTGTGGTAGTACTGCTGCAGTCGCTCCTAAACACATTTTATACAGTTTTCCAATGTCAGGCAGACAGCTACTGTACTATGTCCGTGTAGGTGCATCTTTCAGCGAGGCACAAAATACTGTGTTGCTAACATAACAGCTCTAAACATTAAGTTAACAAAGCAGTCTTAAGTTTTTTACACTTCCTCTGGGAATACATACAGCTGTCTCTCTTGAGTAATATAATATCCAAAGTCATGTTGTGCCTCCAAGCAAAAGGAAAACTAGTAAACAGCAGAGGAACAATGCTGTGTGTATTCTGTTACATTTACAAACGTGAACAATCAATCACAAAGCAAGTGTCGTTACTGCATTAACGGTGTTATAGAGTACTAAAGCCCAACCCACAGCAATACGTGACTGCATCTGAAAAGATGGATTCAGCCATGGAGAAATGCAGATGATTCTATTGTGGATGTTGGATGAATCCTGAACATTACCTGTATTTACAGAAACACATATTGGCCAATAAAAATCTTATTTAAAAATGTATGCCCCCCCCATTCATAAAATATACTATTTGCATAAGCTTTCTTTAAAAAGGCAAATCCCATTGTTTCAAATCCCCTCTTTTGACCACTCAAGCGATTGCAACTGCTCTACTAACTTTTACTTAACAAATTATATCATGTAGCTAGTACAGAACAATTGACTGCACTTCTGCTTTCGTGGATGTTCTGCACACTAACTCAAAGCTGTTTCATGCTAGTTTGACTTCAACTATACAGCCAGTGAACATGCACACAGTATTTTGATTGTGCAGGGCTCTTGGGGCTCTGTGCAGCCTAACCAGTGCATAAAAATGTGTATCCCCTAAACGCTGCACTTTACAAAGCATGTTACACATGCATAAATTAATGAGCCAACACTGAGAGGAGCTCTTACAGCAGCTGCTGAGATTGGATGCATAATCTATGCCTTCAAGATCTCAGAGGTGAAATGTCAGAGTGTACCTGTAAACTGAGGACGCACAGCTGGAGCCTCTTGGACTTTGGCTCAGGTTTAGACTGCACCTCCAGAGAGGACATTGGAGGTTGTTGGCACAAGTCAGCTGATTGAGAAAGAGGTTGAAATATAAGTACAAGTAATATCAGAGGGCTCCAATGATGATTAGAATATATAAGCTTATAAATTCTACGAGTCTGTGATATTTTTGTGTCATTTGCTTGAACGCTGAGATTTAGCCGATACCTTTCTGCTGTCTGGCGACCTTGGCAACATGTTTCATCACCACACCCTCTATGCCCTTCTTGATCATTGTGGGGGAGGCAGAGACCAAACTCAACTCCTCCCAGCTCTCAGCCATCTTCTGCTTCACCTTTTCATCGTCGGCTGCACGGCCTGCACGCTCTATCAGCTAAACACAAAACACTTATCCCAGTCATGTGTGTACATTGGCCAAATACAGAGTACACTGGCATAACCCGCAGGCAAACACATTTAAAGATAACCTCACTCTCGAGGAACATTGAACAGGACCATCCTGAGGAGGTTTTCACATGTTTTAGTCCATTAACTACAAATTACATTTTTAACATTACTGCTGATCATTTTCCAAAGCTACAACATGTTGGGAGACACTCTTGGCTTTTATTACTGCGAGCATTTTGCTACTTTCATTTTTTCCATCCTCTTCAGTTGATGTTAATTATGTTAATTATATTCCAGAGTCAGCTGCCAAACAGCAGTCTTTTTAACAAGCAATAAATTTTCCCCCAGGTCAGAATTTTGGCAGTAATTTATGTCTCCAAATACAAAGAGTGTCTATGAACAATGCACTGACAATCTCAAAAACACTCACCCGTTTCACTGCCAATGTAGCAATTCCTAGCACAGCAGCCCCACCAACTCCCAGAACCAGCCGGGCATTAGACAGCAGGAAGTCAATCACCAAGGCGATGCCATCCTCTCCTCGCCTCCGACTGCCCTGGAAGTTCATTGCTCCCTTTTTTGTGGTCAGCCTTAGGGAGGGAGAACGCATACATTGTGGGCAGAAGGATATCATGACTGTCAGGTAGAGGGGAGATTAATGAGCAGTTGAACTTCTACATGTGATGTTATGAAGTCAGAATAACCCATGGGATGAAATGACAGGATATGCAATGCTGATTTCCCCCCCCCCCCCCAAATTAAAAACAGCACATACATCCAGCAGAGTAATATTCAAACATGTACAGAAAGGAAAAATCTGGATAAATGACTGGACCTTTAAACCTGGCATGAGGGGTCACTCACTGAATGGTTTGATGAGTGTGAAAATAGTGTAACTCTTACCCCTTAGTGAGCTGATCACAACCCACGTTAACACCTATGGGAGATTTTGCTTACTTAAATAAACAGGCTTTTTATTACTTGGTACTTTGTTGTTGCTGTGGGGGCATCATAAAAAACTGATTGATTGCTCGTAAGAGTAGTTTCAAAACAGTTAATGATGTATTATATTATGCAGTTGACACGATGAACATTTTTCTTTTATAGGTTACATTTTTTTTATTTTATACTGTTCCGATTGTAAATCGCCCCGAGGAAAATTTGTGATATTGGGCTATAGAAATTAAAGTGGCAAACTGACTGCTCTGCTGCGGGCTCTCGCCAGCATTAAACACAGTGCATTTGACGTCATATTCTAGGCCTTGAACCTGCGATTTTCGTTGTGTGACATCAAAATGTCTTTTGTGACAAAGGCCTATTGGTAGAACAGCTGCCGGTCCGACTATAAAACCTTTGATCAAGGACAGTAGGAAGCTGTAGGTATTGGTAATGATGTGAAACAAAATATTAATTCGATCTGAGTCGAAACACTGCGAGCCAGTCCTTGATCATTACTGGAGCAGACACACAAGTGACCATGATATAAATATATACAGTATTTAGCTGGTACTAAACTGAACATATGCACTGTATTTATCATATTTAGCTCCAGGCACCTGAGATTCAGAAATAGCCACAGGACACGCTCGTCCTCTCTCCTTGTCAGAGGTACAGGATCCCAAGAACGGAGCCATGCTCTATTTATAGACCCAACACTTGGCCTGGGTCAAATATGCAACAACCTTCCTGGTCAAGTTACACGCATAACGCATGGCACGTTCAACATCAGAGCAGAGTTCCCTTTTCTAGTTAAATGTTAGCTAATTTACCATGAAGTCAGCAAAGGGCTGATATGGACAGATGTTACCCAACACTGTTTGAGCCGATTACAGTGGCAAACACAGAGAAACTGATAAACGTATCGATCAGTCAGTGAATAATGCCGTTTCCCGATATGCTGTTTGCTGTTCCCAGCCATCGCAATAGCGCTGTACCACACGACCACTTCCAAAACAGGGTTTACTGTGCACTTTTAGGTTAAAATACACCAGATATCTTAGTAAAACAGTGGCAAATGTAGTGCATTAGCAGCATCAGCTTGTTACTGCAAGTGATGGGGCAGGCAGACTCTCTTCATGAGATAGTAACAAAGCACAAACAGTGAAATAGAAATGCTCCGTTTCGTGGGATACGGTACTGACCAAAGGTGGCAGCACTGCGGTACAACAGCAGCGATCTGTTACATAAGGACATCGCAGAAAAAGAGGTCTCTTGACTTCTACTACAAGGCTCTTAAAGGATTTTTTTTTTTTTTAATCTTACAATAGAATTACGCGTCATCCCCTGCTGACATATTCCGCTTACCACATAATATCTCACCATTCGCCTGGTGTTTATTCCCCCCCGTCATATTAACATTAGCACGTCGTCTCCAGCGTTTCGACACAACCTGTACGGTCTGCAAATGTACAAATGGTTATATTGTTCGGCGGCCATTGTTGTACAGGGAAACATGTTTCCTACTGTGCATATACGGCAATAAATACTTTCAACTACTTGAAATTAACGCCAGAGATTAGTGTCGTGACAGTAACGTAACGACAAAATGTCCATCTAGCTAACCCACACGACCGATTTGCCACACTAAAGTTGCGCTATTTTAACGCCGTCGCCACGAAGAGCAGCAGCAAACGGATGGACGGCTAACGTTAATCAAGCTAACGTTAGCCCGCTAGTTAGCTACATTAGCAGCTAGTGACCGCTGTCCTTCCACTACTGTTAATTACACTTACCACTCAGTGCGGAGAGGAACACAACTGTACGACTCCCATTAGCGTTTGATAATATACGTATTTTGATGCTCCTCAGCAAGAAAACGTAACGCTACGGTCTATCGTTCACGGACATATCTATGGGGTAAATATAGCTCAAGCAACTAGCTAACGGCGGTGTCTTCTTCTTCTTCTTTTTAATTGCGGTTGGCATTCAACGCCAGAGTGCAGCAGCGCCCCCCAGGAGCAGCTCAGGAACACCAGGAACTAAGAAAAGAATCTCACTGCAAGAAGCTTCATTCAGTAGCACGTTTTACAAATATGGAAGTATAACTTACTTCAGTAAAAGCAATGACATCACACTTTAGAATCACTCGATTAACAAGTGAGAGTCCAGCATTCAAAATTACACTTGTGAAAAAGTACAAAAGTATTATCTGGAAAATAAATGTACTCAAGGTATCAAAAGCAAAGGTGTTCATTATATTACTGTATCATTATTATTGATGCATAAACAGGAAAACAGTACATGAATGTTATAGCTGGTTGAGGTGGAGCTCATTGCAAACACATTATATATTTTTGGGTGGTTACATCCATAACACAGGATCATATTTATGTTACTTTTCAGATGGAAATGTTTACAAACAATACGTTTGTAACCATCAAGTAAATGTAGCAGAGTAATATTTGCCTCTGTCATGTAGTGAAGTAGAAGTATATAGTAGCTAACTAAAGTACAAGTGCCTCAGTATTGTTACATGTTACATTCCACCACTGCTGCTTTAGTGCTTTTTGTCATATGAAGTGCTTTTTGGACAAACTCCAACTGCTTTTCCAGGGCAAATGAACTTTGAACCTCCATCTGAACCCTTACACAAACACACTTCCAATCTATATTTCATTGGCAAATTCTAGTATTTCCTCCTAAGCAATCCAGACTCAAGTTATTTAAAAAAACATAAACAAATGGACATAGAGCTGTCCCCTCTTTCCTCTGTATTTATTTACATTTCATCACAGTTTGCGTCGATTCCTTTGATTTTGTACATCGTTTTAGAGTCTGTATAGCCTTTAATTGTACAAATGAAAATATTTAAAAGAAAATACTTTTGAAGGTTTTTCTTTATTGAATTATAAATAATTTCTGGAAATATTGAGGATGCATAATATATACAAACTAAAATACAAATTAAGGAAATATTAGGGGAATACAAAAGTTTAATTGCAAAGGTGCAAGCTCCCTTTGTCTTCTCACCTTGAAAATCACTTGTGATCCTAGAAACTTAAATTAACATTAATCAATAAAACAAAAATTCCAACTCTACAAAACTGTTAAACGTCAGTGAGGATGGTCCCGACTGCTCTATTGACAGTTCAGCCGTATAACCTTCCTGCTCAAAGTGGCCGACAAGAAATGACAAAACACTCAGACTTTATTCAGTGAGTCTCCACTGAAGTTATATTTCAATTCTGAGCAAATACATGAAAACTGAGCTTTTTCATTCAGTGAAGGGGGTCTCAGCTGAGGCCACTGATAATTCAAATCTACTTAGTGTGGCAAACTGTCTGGGAAGAATGAGTGAAGACCCTGAATTATTTAGAGATGAAGGGGGGGGCAAAGTGGACAGACAACCTTGAATGTGGCAGAGATAATAGGCCATATATACTATATTAATTTCACATTATGTTTTTGATTTGTCAGCTGGACAGACTTTCTAACCGTGTGACTTGTTCCCAAATTCCAAACATGAACAAAAGAGTAATTTAATGAAATTATATTCTAATTGAGAATTAAGAGGAACAGGTGTTTGCTTGCTCATTCAAGATAAGTCCACTCGAATATCAATCTGGATGATTTCCTAACGAGAGGAACCAACAACTCCTGGCAGTAGAAGGCACACTTGTTGTTCCCTGAGGGACAACCCTGCTTCGATGAATGACAGACCAACTCTGTGGAGACAATTTCAGCTTTATTTCATTCAGCCAGCACCTCCGTAGCCAAAACAAATGTGACTACTGAAACCACCATACGTGCCACCGTGTCCACAAAGTCAGTGTTCCATTCTTAGTTTGAAGAACTCCAGGAGTTGCCTCTTGTGGACTATTATTTTTAACCATTACTTTCAAGTTCACAGCTGTAGCAGACTTTCAGAAAACCATATACGCAACTCATCCTCTCTTTAGAAAGTAATTTCTCTTCTGAACCAAGGCTATTTTTGTTCATGTGTAACTCCAGACTGACATAGCGGTCAGCTCTGCCAAATATGGCCGGCTGGGAGCAACAAACAAATGCATCTGTATTTACACAACAAGCCGCAAGGACAACTAAATCTGGAATTTGAGTTTCTTCACAGCCGTGTTAAATAAAAATAGGTTGTTTTTTTTCTCAAATTAAGTTCTGACTAACCTTAATAACACCCAATTTAAATAAAAAAAAAAAAAGAAGATATATTTAATACAGAACAGCAATACTATGGCCTGGCACTTTATGAGTGTAAAACAAGTTCAGAGTCTTTCATCACGCCATAAAGCATCCGTTTTGATGATGCACCATATTTTGACCTTCACGAAGGTGAGCCGTAAAGCTGAATCAAATCAAACAGCGACAGCAGGGCTGAGCATTTGCCACTTGTTTTAACTTCAACTGCAACAGGGAGGCCGAAGTGAACAAACAGCAAAGGTCTGGGATGGCACAGTAAAAGGTACGGATCAGAAATGTAGGAGTGAAGAAACAAAAAGGGTTCTTTCTGCATAAAAAAGTTGCCCCAATCAAAGACTATACAAACATATTGTACATTATAACAAGTTAGATTACAGCCCATGTTCTCTTTTGTACAATTCCATGCATACATCTTTCTTTTAGCGCTTGCGTCTGTACATCTTTGTTACAAAAAAATACATGCCATTTTGAAGGATCTATGGACAAAAACAATATTAAGTTAATTGAACAGTTCAACAACAGCGCCTCACTGGAGAGAGTAACTTGAGGCTCTGTGCTGTGTAGCAGAGACGCCAGCTTCATCTGCCAGAAACAAACAACGCACTCAAACTGATCCAGACTCAAATCAAAACGCAAACATCATGATGACTGTGCTCCTTGTGCCAGACTAAAACTGGAGAGAGAAAATTATGACTGATAAATGAATGTTACAATATTGAAATACATAAAAGAGCAGGTATATTTATATGTGTACATGTGAGATAGAGAAGTGATCAGTGGCGTCTCATCTTGACTTTGCGTCCTGAACTCTCCCGGTGTTTGTCAGAGTCTTGACCACGCTTCCAGTAGTTCCCTGAGCTGATGCTGTGACGACGGTGACGCGAGAATGACGGATGTCTGTTCTCCTCTTTGTCCATTTCTAGAACTCTCGGCCTGGCGGAGGAAAGACATTGAAATGCCAAGTCAGAATATGTACCAGCTTCATCAAGCTGTTTAAGTGATGGCTTTCTGTCATTCAGACATAGGTGACTTTTATGTTGACGTTGCTTCATTCAGACAACAAAGCACATTTACATGAAGAGCTGCGTGCTCAATTGATGTTCGTGAGGGAACAGAGAGAAAGCGAGCAAGCAGGGAGTTAAAAATGTTATATCGAGAAAGAAGGCCGTTGTCTGTTCTTTCACTGATGGATTTAAAATTATTTTACCTTTGAAGTCTTAATTAATGACCATTGTTGAGTGCAGAGAGACGCTCACCCCCGCTTCTCACAGTGAATCCACTGATACACTGAATTTGATCATTTAATGTTACTAGAGAGCAAATTCTGCTGCCCGTTTTAAAAAAACTCTGGTAGTACACAAGCAATCTGAGAATCTCATCAATAACTTAAAACGGACTCTTTTACTGTGTTTCATAGTGTACTTGGACTACCATCTTGAATGTTGCAAAAAACCATAATTAATACTGTAAGCTTTTTCACATGCCTGCACTAAACTTTACATCTCTGTAATTTAAATAAGTCATGTTGTACATATTTTAAAATGTTTTTCATAGTTTATATTCAATTTTATATTTATGCTTCTTGATGTGCAGTACTTGCTTTTTATTTTGTACTCACTATAATTATTGTAATGCATAAAAATACCAAAGCAAACCTACTAGGCCATAAACCTGAATCTGGTTTACCTCTGTGCATGTGTTACACCGCATCAAATTCAGACATGTGCCGTGTTGAAAGTGACACAGAAATGTTACTAATTTGAGTATTGATACTATTTTCAACCACAGCTGCTTGTTAAGCTGTTGCACATTGTGTTGCTGACAGTGCTGGTGTTATGTCTCTATGTCTGAGTTTCCCTGATACCCAATAAGGCTAATATCATATCTTATAAAATGTAAAAATTTCTTCTGACATGAGCAATGTGGCTGTCTATTTCAGGTGTAACTATCCTCCTTTAAGCCCAGTAGTTTTTCCACGAGTCTGTTTTGATTGGACCCATGAAGACCTCTAGTGTGTCTGTATGTGTAGGTGTATACCTGTGAGCAGCATCAGGGTCTGCTTTGCGATGAGAGCGTTTGGCTTTCAGAGAAGCAGGCCTCTCTGCAGGAAAAGGCCTGAAAGGGCTGTCACAGTCCACTCGAGGAGCATCAGGTCTGGTCCTGGCAAACAGTGGCGGGTAGAAACACATGGATTAGCACCAGATTGCCTGCAAGATAGTTACTTTTTAAATGACAGTATGCTGACTCACTTTCTGAGGATGATAACTGCACGCCGCTCCTTGATGTCTTGGGGCCGGATACAATGGGTGATGTCATCAGCAGCATAGCCACTGAGAAAGAAAGATGCTTTAAGTGGCAACCACTTCAGCCCTGGGCAGCCACAAAAAAAACAACAACAACATTCAATCAATGCATGACAGCAAACACAGCCGTAGTCACCTGAGCACTGTGACACTCCCTCTGTTCACAGGCAGAACAAACACGGGCTCCGACACCCGGATCGGTTTGAACTGGAAGCGACAGCCGAAGCAGAGCGCGCTGTCACTGAAGAAGGACACCGAGACAATGGGTCGTGCAAAGATGTGCAGAGGATCTACATGTGACACAATGCAGCCACCTGGTTGATAATCATTGATGACTGCACTGTTGACAAACCCTTCCGGCATCACTCCATTGGACACCAGACGCTTGATCACCAGCTCGTGCACCCATCTCGGGATCTCATCCACTTCTCCCTTGCGGTACAGCCTCTCCTGGCCCGGTCCACGCTTCTCCAGCTGGGACCCGTACGTGTAGCCCTCTCCAAAGAAGTACTTGTTGCGGAGGGGCGCCCTGTCCACGGTATGCTCACGGTAAAGTCCTGCCTCTCCTTGGGCAACCACCTCGTCGATCTTCTCCTCGATGAGGGCGCATTCCTCCGACGTGAAGATGCTCCTCTGCAGGATGCTGCTCTTCACCCGGCGGGCCTCCTGCTCCCGGAGCTCCGTGTTGTCATCGCTGTGCTCATACTCGTCGTCGTCGGACTCCCGAAACTTGCGCTTTCGACCTTTCCCGCTGCCATTGCTCGTCCCGTCCACGTATTTATGTTTTTCCTCGTCTCTGTGTGGAGTCATGGATTTCAGCTTCTCCCTCAGGTCAGAGTATCCGCTGGCTGCCATGTCAGCCAAAACAATATTGACTGTTGTAGTGCGACGTGAGCTCCTAGCTAGAGGATAGCATGTATCAGCGCTGCATGTCGGCACTGTTTTAACGGAGTCTGGTTAAAACGAACGGACTGGATGTCAAATGGAGACTTGGACGATGGATATCGCCAGTTAAACGGGCCACTCTCTGTCACTCACAGCAGTATCCGGCGCCTTAAAAGTAGCTAACATTAGCTAAGTTGCTCCGCCGCCATGTCTGTGCGCCGAAACAGCGGTCTCGTGTGAAACCTGGCAACGTGCAGATACTATTATCGGACGCTAACAAACAAGCAACGCTGTAACAAACGCGGCGTCGACGCCACAACACGGCCAGCCAGCGGAGCGGCTAACAATAGCTAGCAACGCCGCTCGGCTACCAGCTAGCTCAACTAAACTTAGCCTGGCTTGGTCTGTCCGTTGCCGCCTGGAAACACCGACAAACCACGCAGCGACATTTCACGCGACGCCGCTGAATTCCGAACCTCTGGGCTCCGGAGGGCGTCTCCGCTCGGGTTCCGACTCCAGGAGTTCGGGAAACGCGTTGCTGTGTCCGCACAAGGCTGGACCACGTTCGGCTCACACCGACATGATGCGCCTGCAAGAGAAAGGCTGAAAATAAACTCGTGTAACCGACCGTAGATCTGCGCATGCTCACTGGTGACCTGCCAGTTTTGGGGGAGGGACTATCCGGACTGTCACGTGTCCTGAGCGGAAGCCACATAAATTCATGTTGGGGGGCCTGAGGGAGGCGCGTCGGACCGCTGCCAGTTCTGTCCAACTAACCTCTTATTTACTTCCAGAAGGTTCACGCTGTTCATCTGGCCTGTCCAATAATAATAATAATAATAATAATAACAACTAGAAAAATTGCACAATATTTAAAGTATAAATTGTGCAAAAGGGAATAAAAAATGGAAATAAAATAGAAAGATAATTGTCCTTAAATAGCTCAACATTGTTCAACATCAGCCTGCAGGACAGAAGGAGCAGAAGCTAAAAGCTAATATGGAGGAATCTGAGCTCTGGCTTCAGTGTAAACGTCCTCTGGAGGTGACGGAGCTGAAGCCTCTTCTCAGCGCTGAAGATGGTCCAGCCGCGAAGATAGTCCTTCCGGCTGGGAGATCCGGGGACGCCGGATCGAGACCGACGGAAGCAACAAGGTGGGTGCAGGTTTGTGACTCAGTCACAGGTTTCAAGCGAACGGTGGTACAAGGTTCAGAGGTACTTCACTCCGGTGTGTGAAGAAGGTGTGCAAACAACAAGGTCAAATACAAAACAACAAGATCAAAAACTAAAACCATCAAAAACAAACATCAAAATTTTAATGCAACTTTTTTCCACAATTAATTAAAATATCACAGTTTCTGTAACATTGTGTATTTCAGCTCTTACCTTGTTTAGGTGAAACAATTCTGGCAATTAATTTGACATTTCTGCAGTTCAGGCAGCCGTGGATGTTAATGTTTTAACATTTGTTGAAAGGCAACCGCCTAAACTGGATAGCTGGCTTGAAATGTTAATATTTGAATTGTAGTTTTGTAGGAATATGAATGTGTTGAGAAGTGGGAGCAGCATGAAGGATGTAAAGGGATGAATGTGCTTTAAAAGTTGAA
>JAVQJF010068663.1:0-32009 GCA_036023855.1 Gadopsis marmoratus
AAACCTCTAAAGGGAGGCGTCCAGGAGGTATCCTTATCAGGTGCCCGAACCACAACAAATGCCCCAGTGCATGCTGAAGGTCACAGCCTGATGAAGCCAACAGAACTACATCATCAGCACAAAGCAGAGACGCAATTCTGAGGTCACTCTCCTCCCCTTGGCTGCGCCTTGAGATCTCGTCCATGAATATCACAAACAGAATTGGCAACAAGGGGCAGCCCTGGCTCCAACACCAACCGGAAATGTGTTTGACTTTGTGCCGAGAATGCGAACACAGGTCACACTTTGGTCATACAGGGACCGGATGGCTTGTTGCAGCCTCCCCAGTACCCCATAGTCCCACAGTACCCCCCCAAGGATCACCCTAGGTAAACGGTCGAAGGCCTTCTCCAGGTCGACAAAACACATGTAGACTGGGTGGGCAAACTGCCATGAACCCCTCAGCAGCCCTGCCATGGTGAAGAGCTGGTCCACTGTACCACGGTCAGGGCATTGCTCCTCCTGAATCCGAGGTTCGACAATCAGTCGGAGTCTCCTTTCCAGCACCCTGAGTATTGTGATCCCTCGATAGTTGGAGCACACCATCCGCTCTCCCTTTTTAAAGATAGGAAACACCACACCAGTCTGCCACTCCACAGGCACTGTCCCCAACCTCCATGCAACACTGAAGAGGCGTGTCAACCAAGACAGCCCATTATTAGATAACGCATTTATTTTTCATTTCAAGCTCATAAAAAATATAAAATCCACGTGCAGCACCTGTTAGGATAAATTCAAGCTCAGATTGTATGTGACTGGAATAGATTTAAACAGGAAGGTAAAAACAGCCTCTCTGTGTTGTTTGTTGCTGCTGGTTTGTAAACACAACAGCAAAGCGCCACCAGATCAGCATGTCTGATCCTGGAAGTAGGTTCGTCTTTGCCTCATTGGCTTAATGTGCATCCTTTGTTCTAGAAAGACAGAGACTCTGTTATCTTATGTCTGTAGTTAGTGTGTGTGTAAAAGAGAGGGATTGAGCAGTGTGTTTTAACACTGGTTGTCCCAGCTTCTCCATGTGATGTTTTCTCCAATCTCTGCCCTCTCATCTTCATCCTGGGAAATACAGTTGGAATTCAATTTTACACACCAGGAATTTCCCAGATGATAAGGAAGGACGAGGAGTAAAAACAAATGTGCTGTTTTTATTCATCCCCAATGAGGAGCTGGAGGTTCTTTACATTCCTCTCATCCTCTCTCTCTTTCTCACACACACACACACACACACACACACACACACACACACGCACTCCACAGCCTCTTAACCTCAGCCCTACTGCCATCATGGAGCCCATAGTGTAAATTGGAATTGAAGAATTCAAATAGTCATTATTGTTGTAGGAGGCTGCAGACAAGAGAGGAGTTGAGGGAAGGTGGACAGGCTGTCTCTATATCAGCCTCCTTTGTTACAACAAATAGATATTTCTGTCATGTGTTGTTCAATGAAATATTGCTGGACACAGTTTGCCTGCAGGGGCTATGGGGAAACACGATTGGCACTGTGATGATGAACAATGGTACTGAGGAAACATGGGTCCTGTTCTTCCAGAGGTAAATTATATTTTTCTTTAACCTGTTCAAAATTTCATTTAATAAGTTCTATATTTTTTTTTTTTACCTCAGAGAATGCAAGCACATGGCAACAGACTAAAGGCAATAAACCCCCAGACTCATTTACCACAGGCAGGGGCATCGTGAAGAGGGGCTAAACCTGGATGATTCGTGGGGCCCTAGCTTGGTAGGGGCCCCTAAATGTTTAGAAAATAATTAGCTTATAATATAAAAATGTAATTGAAAAGAAATATGTGGAGATGTACTTTTAATAACACATTTTTAGGACATTATTTGAGTCTCAAACATTTTGATTTCTGTGTTAGGGGCCCAGTAGGTTTTCTTTTATGGGACTTAAAAATTCTGGCGATGCCGATGACCACAGGTCCACAAATAATAATGTGTACTACAAGTGGTAATTGGATGTTCATTCATTCATTCATTCATTCATTATCCATACTGCTTATCCCGAAGGGTCGCAGGGGGGGCTGGAGTCAATCCCAGCTAATATTGGGCTAGAGGCAGGGAAACGCCCTGGACTGGTCGCTAGTCAATCGCAGGGTAGACAAAAAGACATTTAGGGGATGCACATTCACACCACATTCATACACCGATGGGGACACAGTTGCCATGCTGGCCTCCACCGGGGGCAACTCAGGGTTCAGTGTCTTGCCCAGGGACACTTCAACATGCGGACAACGGGAGCTGGGATCGAACCACCTGGGGTTAATGGACGACCGCACTATCCTCTCAGCCACAGCCGCCCCTTTCCACAGCCATCCCTGTAATTGGATGTGTCTTCATGAAATCCAAGCCTATCCATTGTAGTACCTGTGCTGGTATGTAGCTTTCATGAGATAATTTACAAGGAGGAATTACACCTCAATTCTTTTTTTGTCTTTCTGAATAACTAATCCTGTTTTATTCATGGAACAGATTTTCCACCAGTGTTTCTCAACGTGTAATCCACTGAACATGAAGTGATGAAGACAATGATTTCCTGTCTCCAGTACCTTCCCCCAGCCTCTCTCCACCTTCCCAGACACCACTGTTGCTTTTCTCTGCATCTTAATGCACACTTCTAAACAAGGTGCTACAAGACGTTCAGGATAGTGTTGAATCTGAATCAGAGGTGGGAAGTAGCTAATTATGACGGCTTGTTTCTATATTTGAGGAATGATGCTTGCTGCTTAGAGGTGTTTTCTTGGGCAGCAAAACAGCAAACGTGCCACTAAGAATCTGTCATTTCAGTTTATCGTATCACAGTTTGATGATTGGAGACACTTTTAGCTGCCTCAGATGTGTGGTTGATTCGTAAACAAGAACAGCCTAATATTCTCTCACTGAGAACACATTTGAGCAAGTCACCATTAGCAAATCACCTGCAGTTCAGTGGCAAGTCAGCAGTTACACTTTGGCAGCAAACTGATTTATTTCCAGGAAGTTTTTTTTGCAGATCTTCAGGTATAACAACAACAAAATATTTTATATATAATTATTATATATATATAATATTATATACATAATTGTATTATATCAAGTATAACTTCACTCTCAGATTCGGCTAGAGCCGTCTCTCCCAGCAAATTTAAAAAATGCAACCAGTGAGGAAACAACTGTTATGAGTGCTATGAGATAACTGTTATGATGTAGCGCTATATAAATTCAATTCATTCATTCATTCATTCATTATCCATACTGCTTATCCTGAAGGGTCGTGGGGAGGGGGGACTGGAGCCAATCCCAGCTAACATTGGGCTACAGGCAGGGAAACACCCTGGACTGGTCAATTCAATTTTATTTATATAGCGCTATATCATAACAGAGTTATCTCATAGCACTTGTTAATATAGAGCAGGTCTATACCAACTCCATATAAATAAAACTGAATTGAATTGAATTGAACTGTAGGAGGCATGACCTCGTGGCTACTTAGTGTGTGGGTCAGGGGACGCGGGGGAGACTGACTGACACTGAGTAGAGTCTTTTTTATATAAATTTCATGACGTAGACAGGTAATAACCAGTTCACTCTATTTCAGCATTGGCCTCACAGATTCAGCACTGATTAAAACAGTAGATGGTATTGTGAGTGATTTTCAACACATGAAATGCAGATTTTCACAAATATGGTAAGAAATGTCAATATTAACACCAGCATTGATGTGTAACATCACAGTACAGTTATATCGTTTAGTTTACAGCTCAAAAAACACATTTAACTGAGCACTACCTCTTTTACTTGCAATGCATTTACCCGCAATAGCTTTTTTGCCACTTGGGAGCAGCAGAAACAAGTTGTGAACACAACATATACATTTCATCAACTTTTAAGTTGATCTGGCAAACTTGTTAGCATGCTTATTTACACATCCAACAGTTATGCAACATTATCATTCATTTGGAGTCATGTTTCTGGCCACCAGTCAAATGTAAGTCCAATATGCCTCTACGAATGCCTGAGGGAAATATCTGGCTCCTTAATCCACTATGTTCAGCAGCTCGTTGCTGTAATATTGATTCTAGCTGCTTTAACAATATTCAGAAATGGTCAATGTGATAGTTAGTAGAGACCAGGTTTCTCTGGATTGAGATCTTGCTCAGTGTTATTCACTGATGTGATTACTGTCAGTAAATAAAGCATAGGTGCTCTATTTTGTCCCCCTCTGTTGAATTAGTGGTAATGTTGATGCCCTATATATTTACATAGATTAAATGGGTGGATGTTTACATAAAGAACATGCCTAATACTGCATTAAACGTTTGGTTTTAAGAGTTTACTGCCTAGTGAATTTATTTAATCATAAGTTTTCTTCCCATAACTAGAAAAATAGAGATAGCAATGACCCTTTTTATTATAGACACATGATGCCTATTTGGAGCAGGTAGTTTTTTTGACTAGAACATGCACAGCATTTTAATGATTTGCACAGTTTTACTTAAAGGTTATAGACACATGCTGCTGTTCACACAACAGGATCCATATTTGAGTAAAATATCTCAGCACTGTGTCTAGAATTCAGTTGTAAGTGTAATGGCTCATTAGTGGGAATTCCAGAGACATATTTAAAATTTGTATCACAGTAGGCCAGGATGTATTCAGGATGTTAAGTTTCTGGTCCCAGGAGACCATGTCGGATCCCCCTGTAGGCTGCCGGATGCTGCCTCAGCACTATTCTGCTGTAATTGAGCTATTCAATTCCTGGGAGAGCACTAAGCTTGGCTTTTAGAACAGATGTTTTTAATGTGACTCTGTCAATGACACAATATAAATAAAGGGCAGCTGGGTTGACAGGCAGGTCAGGGTTTCTATTTCGGGAGGAAGGGGAAGCTCACTAGTAAACATGTATATGGTCCAAGAAAAATCATGTGCACTTTTTAAAAATTTCTACGGTTGTCAAATATTCATGCCATTTATCTACAAAACGTAAGTGTATTACAGTGCTTGTAATTGTAGCATGTGCTGTTATAATGTTTTGAAAAGTCACAGTAGAGAGCTGCAGGTGAATTGTTTTTAGCTGTGAGACATCATGCGGGCTCTGGCTATTTGTAAATGAATCCCCATATTGTTGGTTATACTGTAAATATAGATGGTTAACAAATTTGAAAAACAATTGTTTTCAAGGTCAGTTAATTGCATGATGTTTGATGCACTGAATGCTAATGAGGCAGAAATATCTAATTTATTCATCGGCAATCTATAGTGATGAAGCAAGGTTTCACTATCTTGTTTTCAAATATAAAATGCCATGGCTTAGATAACAATAATCCTCTAATAATTCCATGATGTTATTATTATTATTATTATTATTGGAGAATCTAGTCAGATCAGCTTTTCTAGCAGACTATAGAAAGTGTCTTGTGTTTCCACACACTCCACAACACTGAAACAGTAGTATATTAATTAGAATAATAGTTAAAAGGCCTTTTATCAGGCTGTATCATCAAGTTGCTTTTTTTTGTAGGGAGTAAATGGATTTCTTTCTTCTTCAGGTTTGCCATCTGAGTTGAAACTACTCTAATTCCCTGTGTGAGATATCAGAACTTACACTACTAAAATATCCTCACATCCAATGTATAATTAACACCTAGAAGCTAAAATGCTTGTATAGGGAAGTATAATGATCACATCAGAGAATCCATGCCCCAGGTTAGGATTTTGTAAAATGATCCTTGATGCAGACTATTCATGGATCATTGTAGTAGCATTGATAGACAGCATGATGGATGAGACCAGGACACCTTACTTCCTTATTTAGGCATCACTATTGCATCGTATTGTGTGCAGCTCATAATCA
The DNA here is from genome assembly GCA_036023855.1 of Gadopsis marmoratus. NCBI lineage: Eukaryota > Metazoa > Chordata > Actinopteri > Centrarchiformes > Percichthyidae > Gadopsis > Gadopsis marmoratus. Next base: position 5,885 of record JAVQJF010068663.1, read on the forward strand.
ATAAAAAAACCTATCCAGACCCAGCCTAGATAATCCAGAATGTCAAAGCTGTCTTGGTGAAAGTGTAGCTCGTGTTGCTAATTAGTCAAAGTTCTTGGTGGAGTGGTGGAGTGAGGTAAATCTGCTGCAAGAGTCAGACCAGGACAAAGGGAACATATGGAAGCCTTGGAATTCAGAGATCAGCCTGAATTGGATAATACAACATCTCTTTGTGCACATTTTACACATACTGCCCTCTTTTACACAGTGGAACATGTGCGAGAGTAGGGAAGCCAAATAGCAACACACACACACACACATACAGATCACCAGGGTCATCACAAGGCTGTATCCCTGTCACCTTAATCCAGGTCCCTCCCTCCTCCTCTCACATAACAACCCCCATTGTATTACACACATAATCAATATAGGCTCTCTGCTGTTATCGATCCAGTTACGGTGTATACACAGCTGCCAAGGCCAGACTGTGGCCTCCTGACTGGAATCAAGTACCCAGAAAAGGACACCTGATCACTCGCACCGGGTTAACCTCAGCCATCTCCAAGTTGTGTTGAGCACAGGGAGATTGACGGAGGATATGCACATGAAAGGCCCTTGCTTTATACAAGGGTAATTAATCAGTGTTTGTTAGGAAATCAGTTTAAGGTCAATGACTCTTCACAATATAATGTAGCATGCTCTTGAAACTGCAAGGCTATGTAAAGGCTGTCAAATACTGACTGATTAGCTATCAAAACATTAAGGATACCAAAGATACAAAATAATGTAGATGGGTTGTAAGTGCTGTATTTTCATGAAGGGCCACCTACCTTGACAAAAACCTGATGTAACAGTATTTTACAATTTGGTACTAAATCCAACTCATATTGTGCCAGTGTGTTGCCTTGATTAGAGGCATAATGCACCATTACCTCATCTGACATTAGTGGATGTAGCCCTAACCAGTGTTAGCTAGGTTGTCAATTCAGTGTCTCATTGTTTTGTACATTGATCATCCTGTCACAAATTAAACTGGAATTGTAGTTCTGTGAAGATGCACGTAAATGTCTTTGTGGAAGGGTGTTATGGGGAACCGTAGGTTGCAAAGGCTCACAGAAAAGCTGGCATGCACACTCCCAAACTTGGTCCAGCCCTGCACGTTACACAACCCGACTGGTTAATCCAATTTACTGTCGGGATGTGGGTCCTTAGTTATACATATAAAAAACAATGGTGCATGTTAGCCTACTGTATGTGACACCTTTGATGTTTAGAACAGAGTGTTAATCCTATCCATGTTATTTGTATGCTACAAATCCAGATTTGCTTGTATTTAGGCAGTGTGTATACAAATATATAAAATGCAAAAATGCTGCAAAGTAAACTTTTCTAATAAGATTTGGTCAAAAGAAATCGAATCTGTAGAAGTGATTGCTTCTTACTTTGTGATTGATTGTTTGCCTGAAGGGTGTAGTCTATAGCTTGGTGGTAGGAGTGAATATTGCCTGGAGCATCTGAAGGCAGCTTTGCCCATAATGACAGCAGGCTGTAACTGCATCCTGGGAATTCAGTTACCTTTAATTTTACCATCCCCACTTGGGCATATTACCCTCCATCAGAGCTAATCAGTATAATCAAATGAAATCAAACATGATGTGTTTGCCTCTGAGTGATTTACGCATGGATTGTGATGGCTGCCTTGGAAAAATTTAATTGTTGCAATAACCTGAAAAAGTACAGGTTCGCACTGTTTCAGATGTAATATTGACATTCATTTAGTCAGAGGACCTGAAATGATGCGGTATTGCAGGAGCCTCCTGCTTTTGATAGATCATAAATGACATCAGGATTAGTGAAAATGATTAGGTCTTGTAGGGGTTTTGGTGGGGATTAATGGTGAGTGGATTCACTTTTTAAAGATTGGATTTGAGGTGTTGCAGGGAAAAGATACATCACTGACTCCCACCCACACAGTGTAACCCCAGAGACTGGAATTCAATCCCCTACATCAGCACTTTGTTTCTCTGTTCCCCCCATTTCATCGCTCGCTACTTCGGTTCCTTTGTTAAATGAATCATGAGGAAATAGAATAAGTTTGAGGGCAATAAATTGCCTTGACTAAAGATTATCCTGACTGAAAAGCAACCGCATAACAAAGGATAAATGGTAACAATTCGGCTGAAAGAGACAATAATCCACTGAAACAACTTGTACCTTCTTTTCAAAAGGATTATAGCAGAGATATTTTGTAATGTGGGTGCCAGTCAGAGTTTCAGTCCAACAAAATATAATTTATAGTTTACAGCCAACAACACCCTACAAATGAACAGGTACCAACCCCTTGAACTACCAGTACACTCAAGCCAGTACCCACAAAATACATAGCAACACAACACTGAAAATTCAATTTGGCTTCCAGTACAGTAACGGTGAAAAAACTCCAACATACAGTGCCATGTTCAACCCAACCCTGAACTTAAATGCTCAGTCTCATCAGTCTGTGTCACAGCTTACTCGAGGCTTTCTTGTTTTTCACATTTACTCTGCAAAATTGGAGTTCCCAGAATTTAGACAGAGTGAAATCTCTCATCAGAGCTTTGTAACTTATTCTGGGAATTCCAGCGTTACTCCCTGTACTCTGGTCCAAATCAGGCGGCAGGCTCCCAGATGGACAGCCTGGTTGATATTGTGGAATACAGTGAGAATGTTATTCACCCTAGAAAAGAACGGCTTGTTCAGTGGTAGAGGCTGGGAAAAATGTTTCTTTGGAGGCTTTTTCAGTATTTCACATTTTAATACACAGCATTTGTTTTCAGTAGGTCTTACCTTTCCTGCCTTTTGTTCATTCCATTTCTGATTTGTGAACTGGTCACGCCACAATCTTTCATTGAAGAGCTGATGGGCATTTGACTGCGTTCATACCAACAATTGCACTGCATCCAAACATGTGGCTTCCTCATTTGTTTCTGAGGCAATAATTTTAAACAAAAGGGGTTGTTTTTCAATGTGGCTCAACTTTTGTCACAACCCAATGCAACACCATCCACAACATCAAATATGTACAAATTCACATTGCAATGCTTTTTCATGTTAATGGTGTAATTTTACTGTTTACCACTGAATTTGGCCTGTGAACTTTCCAGAGTTAGAAACTGTATTTTGGCATCTCAAAAGCCTTAGTTCCTTGTTTTGTTTTTAACGCAGTACTATTTTCGACTAAACATGGCCTTATTCGCAGAGTGTCCACTGTCTGGTGCTGGTGGCGGCTTTATTTGATTTTTACAGTAGTGTCAGGTCAGGATTATGTGTTTCTCCTAACATCACTCTCTTTTAACCCAATTGGTCGAGGCAGATGACCACCCATCCAGAGCCTGATTCTGCTCGAGGTTACTGCCTGTTAAAAGGGAGTTTTTCCTTGCCACTGTCACATAGTGCTTGCTCATAGTGGGAATTGTTGGGTCTTTGTAATAAAGACTTGGGCTAGACCTGCTCTATATGAACTCTATAACTGCCCTGAGATAACTTTGTTATGATATGGTGCTAAATGTTATGATATGGTTCTATATAAATCTTTATATTCAACTTAACCCCTCACACACACACACACACACACACACATCTGTGTTGAGGTGGTAGTTCCCATCATTTTTGAAGGCAGATGTGCTTGTGTAAGCACACTACAGCAGGGGTCACACAACATGGGGCTCAAGGACGTCGTGGTAATGTAATCTTAGCTATTAATAGGTCTCTGTGGGGGATTCGGGTGGGTGAAAGCCTAAGAGTCGGAAAGCACTGTAACCCGATAGTGGCAACTTATATACACCACAGGGCATGCTTACACACACGCACAGAAACACATCTTTACCTTTATCTGTATTATCAATGTTTTACAGTGCTGTTCTTTGAACCTTACAATCATCTCGTTAGAAAACACTTAATGTTTTAAGTCTTCAACCATTCAGATTTGACATTCAGAGGTTACAGGAAAGCGAGAGTGTGTGTGTGTTCGCGTGTTCATCTAAACAGTGATCACAGTCAGGAGGAATCGAAGAAGAGTGGATAAGGGCTCTAATCAATACCCATCAGAGTTCCGCTGATCAAATATTTATCCAGGAAGAGAGAGGAGAACAGACTCCCTGTCTGTCTGCCTCGTGTCTCTCCTCCTGCTGGTAATTTTTTTCCCCCAGGTCTGTCTGCACAAGCCTGTCCTCTCTGTCTTTGTAATGGGAGTCAACCTCAGGGATCTCAGTGCCTGTTGAGATGCTCCGCTCAGGAGAAAGGGTTTTGAATTCCATGTATCTTGTGACTCGACATGCTGAGGTGGGGCGAGGCAGCACTGCGACTTGTTTTGCTTGTTTTCATGTCACTGAGCACAAAGTGACGAAGTTGAAAATAGTTCTATTGAGGAGATGCCTCCTGGGTTTCCTGCCAAACTGCAGCAGGCAACCACTGAGTGACAAGACATCTTTTTTTCATTGTGGTGGCTCATAACTCCTGTCTCTCTTTCATTCTGTCTCTTTCCCTCTTTCCAACTCTTCCATTTGGTCTGAATGAGGCCGTAGACATGCTTAGATATTAAATCTGTCTGAAAGTGGAATGCTTCTATCAGAAGTTACCATGTGGAGGTCTGTGACGCCCAATTTTAGCGACTTTCCAAAACTGACAACTGTTGGATAGATCTGCAATGATTGGGCTGATGTGTGTACATCAGCAGAGCAAACGCCACGTTCCTGTGAACTGCATCAATCACCTTTGTGTTGACTCCAGTAGGATTGTATGTTTTCAGAGGAAAGACGTGAGGAGTCTGAGTCAAGTGCTTAACAATGGTCTGGACAGATATGAGCTGATAGTTGGACTCTCCGCTCACCCCCATTCTACATTTAACATTTAATATTTATCGTTAGAAAATGTCACAACTGGATATAGTAATTTTTTTAAATTTAAATTGAGAAACTTATAAAGAAAAACTGTTTATTGCAGGATTAGGGGTCTGTGTTTCTGTAAAGAGATGTTACACATTTTTTGTTTTAAATGTAATTTTCAAAGCTGTGACTGCCACAAACAAAACCTCCCCTCCCTTTCACCTCCCTTTCATTTGGTCGGTGCAGATATCTCAGACACTGGTGGACTAATAAAATCAAAAACTATCTGCATGTGTAGATAACACTAGAGGTAAGTGAGGAAAATATATTCCTTTGTAATTTGGTACTTTGATAATACTGCTCATTGACTTGCAAAGTATTTTGTTAAGATTTATACCTGTAAATCTGAATACCTTATTATTCCTTCTCTTCATTATGATGAACAGGTTCCTGCTCTAAATAAAAGCATGGCTTTGGTGCAATGGACGACACATCAGATATCGATCTAAAGAGCATATCTTCACCATCAGTCAAATTAATTTGTATTAACAACTTCCCTGTGTAAAGCTTCCCTGCTCTGTTGCACAGCCATCTACAGCATTGTTTTGTCAGGCAGAGACGAACACATTAGCAGCTCCTCCTCAAACAAGATCCATCCAAAAACGCACATGATAACGGCATGTAAAAACATGTTAATTTATTGGCTGTTGGGAACCTCGTCTCCCTTGTCTCCCCCGCTGGGGGAGAAAGGATTATTCCATAATCTGAGGATGGGAATCTTGGCCGAGGTGATTACAGGTCAGCTCTGTTATCCTGATTGCGTTAATAGGTGTGTGTTTATATGTTTTTCTGCCCACTCTTTCTGCCACCCTCTCCAGCAGGTTTAATGCTGTTTTGAGTTGTCAGGTTCAAGTTGCTGCTTGTGTTTTTTCTCCCATTTAGCTATTGGCAGGTGGCTCTTAACGCTCTTACATCAGCCCTCCCTAGCTCACTGAACTGTGGCGCTGGCAAAAGCGAACGGCGAGGGGAGGAGGTGCTGCAGGAGAGCAGGAGGTGGTGCCAGTTGGCTGAAGCAGCGAGAAAGTGAGGGTTTCTTTCACTACAGACACCCCCTGTAGCTGCAGTGATAACAGAATGATAGTGTGTGACTCAGAGGCAGAGAAGCTGTGTACCTTGATGCACTGTTGAGCGGGCGACAAGACGCACACACAAATGCATTGACACATAAAAGCAATATGTTTGGAGATGTGTGTGCGTATTGAGTGGTAAGTGGTTGAGTAGTGCGACAGCAGCAGTGCGGAACATGCAGACTTGGATTGTGTGTTTAAGCGGCTGATGATTTGTTTTGTGTATGTGTGTGTTCAAACCTCTGGCAGACCAAGCAACATCCAACAGCTCCACTATTATTTTTTAAAATTATTACATTTCTTTCTACTTTTCCTTCACTGCTTTCTTTATCAACCTTCCCACTCTTACTGGAAGCAAATTAATTGCCTCAATCTTAATTAAGATAAGAGCACAAGTTAAGCCAAACCGTTAATTGCTGAGCTGGTATTATTGATGGATGTTGGCTTGTTGCATGTATATCTGCATCATCGTGTATGTTGGCAGATTTAGAAAAAAACTAAAATATAATAGTAATATATATTATATATATATATGCTCTTTTCTCTGCGTCATCTTCTTTGCCTCAGTGGTTTTAACTGCTGAGCTGTGAATCCTGCTGGTATCTTCTGTAAAAATCCCCCCATCTGTCAGCCCCCCTGTAATTCTTTCAGTTTGAAGTAAAGGGTTTCACCGATCAATGAGATTCTGCGGTTGTTTGTGGGATTGGCTTAAATTTGTATTTCTAGTTGACACAGGTTGTTGCGATGGGCCATAAAGCAGGGATGGTCTCAAAAGTAAATACATGCTTTGTTTGTAATTGTAAGTTGTATGAAGTTTTGGAATCTCTTTTTAAATTCTAACCTGCAAGATGCAAAAATTGTATTTACAGGAAACTGTTTTTGGAGATCAAACCACCCCCCAAAATCCCACCAAACCAGTCTAAGTGTGGATCTATAATAACTTTTGAAATGAAAAATTGTGCTTTAATAGAAACCCACCTATTTTCAATGTTCCAATGCCAGATTATATAATTTTATTGTATTGCATTAGTCTTTCTGTGGGGGATATTTTCTATCGTCACAGCCGATTTCATGGAATTTAACACAGCATATGCTAAACCACAATAGGAAAGTCTTTGTTTCCATTCTAACTGCAGTTGCATTCATGTGCTGCAGAGATTCATGAAGAAACCACTAAGTTTGTGTCTGTTTAGAACACTTTATCAAGGGCAGGTTGGGCTCCACATCACCTGCCAAGACTTTGCCTCATCCAGAATGCAAATGAGGCTGTTTGGTTGTTTGCATATCTTAATTTAGTCTACAGTAAGCACTTTTGACTAAAGGTTAACTTAGATTTGGAAGCCAAGCCTGCAGGCAACTGAGTTTCAGCTGTTTTGGAGTGATGCAGTATTCAGAGGAGGGGACGGGAGGAGTGTGTGCTCCCTGTTTGTGTGCATGCATATACAGTATGTATGTCTGTGTGCACGTGCATGTGTATATGAGCGGGGTGGTGTGACAGAGAAGAAAAAGCTAATTTATCACAGCATGCTCTGGAACCTTCCAGGGGTCAGCCCTGCTGTCCAAGTCTTCTCTAATGAAGAACACAGCTGAGCCAGTCAGAGCTTACTTCCACTGAGGCAGCCCCAACCGCCAGCCAATCAAACATGTGAGGTTCAGCGGAGTGATGGGCAGAATTGATGAGAGGAGTAAGTCTCAGTGAAGGATCACCATAAGCTGCCTGAGATAACACTATGCTGGAGCTGGGAAACACTTTGCTCCATGGAAATGCAATAAAGCCTGAACCATATCTCACTGTTGGGCGATGGGTGATAACAGTCATATAGTGGAGTATGGAAAACAGCCCATTGAAAATATAGTGAAATATAGTGCCTCCAGAGCTATTCATGTAGAGCAATGGAAATGGGATGATGTGTGAATACAAGTGGTCTGCAATATTACCTTTTGGTACCTGCTTTTCTCTAACAGGACAAAGAATAAGCAGCTGAGGCGGGTTGTTAAATCATTGCTGTGGAGGTGCATGTAGGGCCTCTGCTGCTACTGTGAACAGAATACAGATTACAGTTTGGCTCCATAGTTCACTCTGAGGGCACATTGTCACTCAGCATTTTCAAGCATCTCAGTTAAACAGTCCTCCAGTAGACCTTTGATACAGTTTGCAAGCATGTATCTGAAACCAGTTAGAGGAAGGAATGGTAGCATAGAGTAAGGTTTCTACTAGCTCTGTTATTTTGCAGTTCTTTGTAGCATTAGTACTTTATAGTTCTTGGTTGTATACTGTATATCTGCTTTTTATGGTCTACTCTGCACATGAGCCATCTATTGAGTTGCAAAGTGAGGTGAATTATTTGAGGCATCCATAGTTTGAAAAGTAAAAGTCCAGTTTGTTTTCTGCACAGACCATGCTAGATGACGGACAGTTGGAGCACTTCTAAGGCTTGGATGGGCATGAAACTCCTGGTTGAATCATTATTAGAAAGCAACTGTGTGAAAAAAAAATTCGGTTATTTTAATAAAAAGACAAAGGTAAAATAAATCTAAAGAAGAGCAGCAGAGGAGCTGCTCTTTAGATTTCTCCCATTTAAATTTTTTTTTTTACTTGTTTCTTTCTTTTCTTATAACAATCTATGGTCCTGTGATAGAGCGTATTTTATGTTGTACAGATCTTGTGACTGACAAACTTGTGATTTTTGATTATACAGATAAAGTTGACCTGGAACAACATAGAAATACAAAGATTTATGGGTATGAGGAGTGTGATCTTGACATCTGATAGCCAGGAGTTCTTCATGCTCTAAAAGCGGAGAGAATTAAGATAAATCCACCTTCCTTAAATTACAATGATTTGTTTTGACCGTCTTCACATGAAAGCATTTTCTCAGGTGTGCTTTGATATGATTAATGATTGTTGGTTTGTGGGCCTTGACCAAATATTATTGGTCCGTTGCATCTCTTATCTTAGCAACCTGCCAAAATGCTGCTAGTCTGGTTAAAGGTGTCGGTCACAGGAAATAAACTTCTCAAGGACTTAGGTGTGTTAAGTTGTAGTAGAAGTGTGTCAGGAGAGAAAACTCCAGGAAAATGTTTTCCTCACAGAAAACGTGCCCTCATTTTACAAGGGCCTTTCACGAAGAAGGGTTTACAGGCATTATAAATGAAAGCTGAAAGGCTCTCTGGTCCATTTGTTTTATTCAAAGTGCTTGAAAAGTACTTGAATTTTACTCTAAAAAACTGTATGAACGATGATATTAGTACAGGTGAAGCAGTTGTCTTAAGGTCAGTTCAGACCCAAGATTGGCAATGAGAGGAAACTGTTTTAGATTGTTGAATGGAAAAGCTGCAGCAGTGTGATCTAGCGCGTCTCAGCTCGACTCAAGCCGGGTGATGGCGTCGCCTTCGACTCAGCTTGTCAAGAAGATAAAGCACGTCACCTGTTCCAATAGACAATCAGCTTGTAGTGAAGTCAGCTGGTCATCTCGACCTGCTCGTTATTTTTAATATTTTCGCCATTTTATACAGTACTAGAAAAGCAACTTCAGCAAGTAACTCACGCTCACTATCCTCATTCATGTTTTAAGAGGCTGTAAGTTATATCCAGCTACAAACAGCTACTAACCCCCCCCAAAAAGCCAGCAGGAAGTACAGAAAATCATTGCTGTGGAAACGATACACTGTCTTGTCTAGTCGCTTTGGTGTAAACTGGCAGGTTTCAGAACTTTACAGACCTGGCGCATTGCAAGTAGTTAGAAGTTTCAACTCGTCTCCTTGCAAATCTGTCTGTCTGAACTGGCCTTTATAGAACAAAGCAAATAAAGGTTTTTAATTTGCTCAACCAAGATGCTACTTGTTGTAATGATAGAAGTACTGAACCAACAAACTGGTTTAGTTTTGCTAAATTGTGATCCTGTCCATGCAATGCACCACTGCATTCATAAAATGGCCTCATCATAGTTCCTTCATGTTGGAGTATGTTGTTGGTTTCCACCAGAGACAAATTATCAAGCAGCCAAATGTGCCTCTTCTGTGTTGTTTTTACATTAGCAGCCTCTCACTGGGTCAGTTTTGTATCAGTGTGAGATACTTGAAGAAAGAAAAATTGCAATCGCACGCTTATGATATTGACTGGAAGCGCCTTCTGATGATGTACGAGGTAAGGAGAAGCGTTCAACGAGCGGGAAGATTACTCCTCCATCCCGAGACACCTGTCTTTCTCGCTCCCTCGCTGCCTCTGTCACCTCCTCAAGTGAGCATCCATCACCCACTCTCCACCCCCACCTCCTCTACACAACACAGTGGCTCTTCTCAGACACTTTTCACCATTCTCTCTTTCTGGATGTTTATCGATCCCTCTTTTTTTTCTTCCTCCCCTTGATCAGGGGCTTAGGGGTTATTGGCCCTCTGCAACTTCCCATATCAGCAAATATATCTGTTACTCAAACTGTAACACAATTTGAGTCACAGATTCCAAGGTTACTAAATAATTGTGTGCATTGCATCACCAGTATGACCAGATCATATAAACGTACAAATGTGGACAGAAACATCACAAAAACATACCAAAACACAACAGACAGACACAAAACATGCAGGAATCAGGAGCTATAAAGAATCATGGCAATTAATGGCACTTGTTAAAAGCAAATCAGTTCTCTAAAAACTGATTTTAGCATATTTTGTGTTATGAAATGTTTTTGTACGTTTTTGTATCTGATTGCAGGCTTTTGGGAGAAGTTACACACTCAAAGCTGTGATGCGACAGTGTGCGCACAGTTTCAGCAGTTAACAAACACTGTCACTACTGGCTACAGTAGCTAGGATGCTCATCGATAATGGGCATGTGTCTTAACTTAAAAATAATAATTTTTAATTGGTTAATCCATCTATCCATTTTAGGTGTCATTAATGAAATTAATTATATTATAGATAACAGCACGGGCACCCTGACCGGTCTGCAGCTACGCAGCCCTATATGGAGCAAACTGTGATGCTCTGTGTGTTCTGACACCTTTCTTCAGAACCAGCATTAACTTTTTCAGCAGTTTGAGTTACAGTAGCTCTTCTGTTCGATCGGACCACACGGGCCAGCCTTCGCTCCCCACTGGCATCACTGAGCCTTGCCCACCAATGACCCTGTCGCCGGTTCACTGGTTTTCCTTTCTTGGACCACTTTTGGTAGGTACTGACCATTGCAGAATGGGAACACCCCACAAGAGCTGCAGTTTTGGAGATGCTCTGACCCAGTCGTCTACCCATCACAGTTTGGCCCTTGTCAAAGCCTGCAATCAAAGTCGCTCATGCTTGCCCATTTTTCCTGCTTCAACACATCAACTTGGAGGATAATATGTCCACTTGCTGCCTCATATATCCCCCCCTGACTGGTGCCATTGTAACGAGATAATCAATGTTCTTCACTTCACCTGTCAGTGGCCATAAAGTTATGGCTGATTGGTGTATATCAGCAACAATTAATTTTATTTGTTTTAGAATATATGAAATAGAATACCACCTTCACCTGTAGGTTTACCACATCAGCATTTCTGTTGTCAGGGCCCCTGGGGTTAACGGTCAGCAGACTTGTTGGTCATCAACACATAATCCTATAGTCTCCCTTTAAAGGACCACTTCACCAATTTTCAACTGCATATCCTTTTATCTTTCAGAGCATGATGAGTCTGTAGTGTGCTCCATTACACTAATCGTGGGAAGCATAGCTTTTGGGGCGGCTTTGCTCAACCACAGATCCTACACCTCATGATGCAATGAGAGGTCAGGCTGTAGCAAGAAAACGTAATTCCAACCCCAAAACCTTGAATAATTTTCTCAGTCAGACAACACTGTGAGGCCTTAGAGATAAAGTTAGGATTTAAACCAGGAAAGCAGAAGGTAGACTTGGAGAGAGGCTTCTGATAAGGTGAAGAGTTTTGTCAAGTGTAATGTTAATGTATGTATGTGTAGTGTAGGTTGAAAATTGGTGAAATGGGCCTGGAAATTCAAGTCAGGTTAGCAGAACTCTGACTGACTAGAAACCTCTTGCTCCCTCTTGCAGTTCATTACCACCACTTCCTCCCTATATAATTAAGTCAGAGAAGGGTCTTTTTCATCGATATTATGTCCAGAATTAATGCAATACATTTAAGCATTTTGAGAAATCACCAAAATCCCAAACTGAAGGAGAGGTTTGATGAGAGGAAGGTGAGAGGGAGTGAAGGACCAAAAATGTAAATCACAGAAGAATATAACTCCTTGACCACATTCACCATTATGGACTGATGATGTCTGAGTGTCCAAGTGTCTGTGGGTAGAATTGTTCAGTGGAAGTGCCTTGTACAAGACCTATATTAGCAGTGACACGAGTTCCTGATACACAGTTCTCCTGTATGCAGACAAAATACATGTTCACTTTGTTGTAGGGTTGCAACTAATAATTATTTTCATTATTGATTTCACGATTAATCCTTTAGCCTTTCAAATGTCAAAAATGAGCCCAAAGTGATGTCTTCAAGTTGCTTCTTGAAGTCCAAAACCCAAAGACTCTTCATAAATGACAAAGAAAAGCAGCAAATACTCACATTTAAGAAGCTGTAACTAGCAAATCTTTTTACATTTTTGCTTGAAAAATGACTGAAATGATTTGACTATCAAAATAGTTGGCAATTCATTTTATTTCAATCGATTAATTGACTAATCGTTGCAGCTCTTGCTTGTTGTGTCGCCAGCAGTTTTTGCCTCTCTAGTGTAGTGATGCCATTCAGTCGTACCACCTGTGTATATTGGTCTCATGCTTTGATCCAAAGTGAAATACTTAAAACAAACATGTCTAAACATGAATGACGACTGTACAAAGGATAAATAATTTTGATTTATCCCTACTTTTCCACACAAATGACACAAAACACAGCTGCTGCAAGCTGTATTGGCTCTAAGTTGGCATGTTTGCCAAGTCAAATGTTGTGGATGGTGTTAGGGAAGGTGTACAAACAAAGCTCCATGGCAGAACACAACTCTAATCTCTGTCTTTGGATGTGGCTGTTTGTTCAAGAGACCACAAAATTAGAGATACAAATATCTGCACTGCTACTTCTTGAGTGATTCCTAAAATAGGTCTGAGGTTTTCCAGTGAGGAGTTATATCAGGGATGGAGGGCTGAGAGTCTGATGGCTTCCTCTCCAACCAAACACAAAAGCATCTGATTTCACCTTCAGCCAGTGAGAAGGTGCCAATCAGTGAAATCAGCTGGGATAGATTGTGGATTGAGTATTAACCTCTCAGTCCCCATTGCCATATAATCATTCTCCCTGAAACAGATATATAGGTATGCTTTCTGCACAATATTCCCTATATATATGAACACTTTGTACATGTGTAAAGACTAATCCATGGAGTCATAATTCTAATTTTAGCATTGTATCTCAGGCTGACCATGTAAAACAAGCATATCTGAATATTAATGAGCATTTTGAAATTCCATATATCAACTACAGGTGCCTGCAAGAGCTCACCAAAGATAAATGAATAAATTGATATGTAAATAAGTGGAGGGGAGGTAAATAGAGTCTGAGAAGGAAGAGGCATAAATAGCGCCACATGTTCCAAATTGATTTCTGCTTCCCTGTGCTTTAACTCATTTACTCAGCTCAGGGAATACCTTATGAACCCCTAGAAATCTGTGTATGAGGGTGTTTGTGCGTTTAGCTGCATACACATGTATTTGTTTGTGGAACATTCGGTGTCCCTATAAGTCCAGGACTTGTGATTATACGGTTGAACACTGAGAATGGCTCTAAATTGTAGCTGGTTACAGATTTTAAGAATTAGAAATTTGTTATGAAACCTGTTTGTTTGTGTTCCGCTTATTTATCCCTGAAAGCAAAGTTTGGACCTCCTAATTGTTGGTTATTCATGCGTCAACATACACGTATAGTGATTACTATTTGGTTGATTGAAGGGAGCTCCATACTGTGGAAATAAGCTTCACCAAAGACAGTAATGTAATTGCTGCACAAAGCAATTTACCTTTTAGCACCACTTGAAATCATTAAGGTGTTGCACATTGAAAGCAACTAGTGTGTTTTTTAAACTGGTGGAGCAGGTGATAAATACTAACAGAACAGAACATTAGGGACATCTTTCTACATGATGGCTCCATTTTATATTATTTGTGTCTCAGTCATCTTTCTTTAACCATGCTGCAATTTTTTACATCCATCCCCTCTTTGATTTTCCCTGTTTCCATCTCATTTTGTGATTGAAAACACCTTTGCAGATGAAATCAATAAAGAATCATGACTTTCATCTTCAATTTTCATCCCTATCCCAGCTGCTCTGGAGGTTTTACGTTAGAACAGGTGGTCTTGATATTGTCTCGACATTCTTGATGCAGATGTGCGCCATGAAGCATTTGTTGTCTTACCTTGCAACTTGATTTAAAACATGGAGACACCAGGCACTCATTTTCTCACAATGAGGACAGATGTTAGTAGGTAGAATTTAGTACAAGGGGAGAAAAAACTGAAAGGAAGAAATTAGGTGAATGAATATAGGTATGTAGAAAAATTCCTATACAGCAGAGGACAGGCGTCATTCTTGTTTTTCCCCCTCTGCCAATTTGGTTTTGTTTTCACCCCAGTTAGATAATTTCATATTGCAGTTGAAATGACTAAAAGTTCAAAATGTTTTGGAATTCGTCCAGTAGATCGCGGCTGCAATGGCTGCAACGTGATCCTTTGGGGGAATTGCACCCATGACAAGTACGTCCACTAAAAGTGCTTGTTTTTGCCACTGACATGCTCAGACTGTTATTCGAAGTATCTGACAACATTATGGAAATTATCCCTATATAGAAAGACCGTTTTGCCAAAGAGTAAGATCCTTTCGTCTTGCTCCAACAACTCAACTTCTCGTGAGATTTCAGAGCGAGACTTTTCCTTGAGTGAGACTTAAACTTAAAAAATTGCCCCAAAGGAGCCCTTTCGCAGATGCTGGAAGAGGTGAGCTTTTGGTAAGTATTAGCCATTTCGACCTCAAAATGTGTAAAAATAAGGCCCGGGTTTAAAAATACTGGAGTTTCCCTTTAAGATTTGGTGGTCATCAGGAAGTGGGATTTCTGCCATTAGATTCTAATGTTTTAGGAATCTCAATGAAACTATCAGAGGAAGATAATGAATTAAATTCTTGAAGGTTATTTTTCATGGCTGAGGAATCAACAAAAAAATGTACCTGGGTTTAACAGAGAGTTGAACAACTGTACACCATTGACAAACATTTGTGCTCTTGGAGTTCCTTCTAGTTATATCTGTTTTATCTTTCTTCTCACTGAGAATAGTTTTTCCTTGTGTCCCATTGTGAGCAGGCAGATGTGTTATAGAGTACCGCTTACTGTGCTGCCTTCTGGTAATTGGGGGTTAGGGGATGTGTGTGTGATGTAAAGTAGCATCCAGCAGCGGGTGTTGTTAAGGTAGAACACCATGAAGCTGACAGAGAAGGTGCGTGTGCTTTTGATGTATGTATCTAGTAGCATCCTCCTCTCTCCTCTCTTCCCATCTTTCTTTTTTTTCTCTACGTTTACTCCTCCTGTTAACTGTGAGCCAGTTATAGAGTGAAAAAATGCTAATGAATGGAAATGCTCCGTGGTGCATTCGTGCTGCAGTGCTGAGAGAGGTGGCAGATATCTGGCTGTTAATAAAGCAGCAGAGAATGCGTCTGGGTCTCCTGTGTTTTCAGTTCTTTCTCCTTGATTTTTTAATTATCTGTTCTGCATGACTTGACACTACTAGTAAAAGCAAAGCTTAACGTCTGACTTTGATTACATTTCTCAAACATGAGATGAGTACCTACATGTGTGTATTTACAGTGTACATTTACAAGTGGAACCTTTATACATATATAAATCTTATATAGCGCTCAGGTGTGCTATTTCTATTCCTCTTCCCGCCACAGCATGTTGTAGCTTCTTTACAGTGAGCATTACTTACCTACACTTACAACATTTTTATAGATCGAGCAACTCAGATATCCACGAGGGGCCTTCCTGTGGAGCTTTTGCATACTCCCAACTGGGAGGGGACCCTGAGGCAATCCCGGGAGACACATCTGCTCCGGGAACGCCTCTGGATCCTCCAGGAAGAGCTCGAGGATGTGGCTAGGGAGAGGGACGTCAGTGGCAGAAAACTGATACATCGATGGATAGTATTCACAGTAGAGTGCTAGTTTATTAGTGCAGAGAATGATTATTGTTTTTAAAATCTTTTTTTTTTACTTGTTTGGGAACACTCTGAGATGCCAATTTTAGTTCGATCCTCTTTGTTGACCAGTTAAAAATACAAGTCATAAAGGTGTTACTGGAGTTTTTTTCTCTCAAAACAGTAAGTTTCAGAATGTGGGCATGATAATGCACCATCTCATCAGAGGTCTGTGCTATAAAAAATCTTATGTATTTAACTTTTCATGCCCTTTCACTGTCAAAATGTGCCAGTGTTTCCACCAGAATATTTTATAACGTGAACAGCAGGCAGATTTAGTTATTCTGATGGTGCACTAATGGTGCATTTACATTAGAATTCTTCATGCAATCTTTCATTGGGACTCAAGTCCTCTATGTACTGTAACCTGTAAAAATTAATGGACACATCCTGCAGCCTTGATTTTTATCATCACAAACAACGCAGTGTACTGTAGGGTTTGAACCTGAGCAGCAATAGTGTTTATATTATTATTGTGTGTGTATTTATATGTATACATTATGCTCATCCCAGCCCCATCCATCATGTCACTACTGCCTTCCCTGTGGAAAAGATGTCTACCTCAATCTTCCTCTCTCCATCGCTTTTCTACCTCTTCCACCATCTACCCATTCTCATCCCTTTTTACTCATTTTCCATCTTACATGTCATTCTTTTATTTTTCCCCACTGTCATCTCTTTTGCCTCTTTCTCACGAAAGGCCATTCAGGTTTCTGAAGGGTTTTCTCTCTCCCATTGATTTCCTGCGCACCCCTCACTGTGAGCGAGACACTCCAGGCTCCTCACCCCGCTGCGCAGATTTACTCAGGCTGTAATAGCATAATGTTTTTGAGACACACCCCCACCCCCTTCACACTGAAGCACACACACACACCCTCCCAGTTGTTTTGGCTCATGACATGGACTCCACGTAGGAGGCAGGAGAGGTGCTGGACACCTGGCTGAGGTATTAACATCATTATGAACCAGCCGTGCTCCGGCTCCACTGAGATACAGCACGGGGCTTTACACACACATGAACACACACGTATGCTGAGATTTTTTTTTTTACAATGTTTGTTAGGACTGTTCAGAGGACTAAATTTTCTCCCTTGCCCTTTAGGTGTGTTCACATATGCAGTTACAAATAGAAAAGAATCAGCAGGGTGGCTGTCATTTTAAATGGAAATCTGTAACACGAGTATGCCCTTGGTATCAGAGGTGCAAAGGTGCAAAACGTAGCATGACAACTGGGAATTGAGAAAAGATAACATTTATGCAGATGCTCTATAGTGCACAGGGCTGCAAGATTTTTACAGAAAAATCCGGTAGAAAAGTACTTCCCAACTGACCAGTCAGCACTGAATATGTAAACAAGCTCAAGCTCAGCAGGAATATGCCCCTTAGAATCCATATGTCAGAATGCATGCACATTCATTACCTCAAACCTACCTTTGACTCACTCCACAATAGCAATAGTACTTATTCCAAATCTTAACATTTAAAATCAGTTGTCACTCAGGCTACCTGAACCTTCCACGTCTGCAGTATAAGCAGATTCGCATGAACTGAAGGTCTTCCAGTTGGGAGGCTTGTTGCAGTATGCAACTGGACAAAATTGGGGAGCATTACATGTTGATCGGGGATTGCACATTACTTGGTTCAGTGAAACATGAACTGCAGAATATTCGTTTAAACAGTAAACATTTTCCGCAGTTTGATGTCTACTGTCAGCCCTTCATGCCCACCCCACGATATAGAACATATATTTACACTGAAGGTAACATTAGTACAAAGATTAAAAATAAAGAATCTTGTATAAGACTAATCTGTCTAAAGATGTTCTGTTTTTTGGGGTGCTGCAGTATGCAACAGTTCCCCCAAATCCCTAAAACCTCCCAGTTTACTATTGATATTTTGAAACTAGCTGTGAGCGGTGTTGTGTTTTGGGATTTAGGCTTTTCAGTCTTATACAATTTAAAAATGGTTAAACCTATGTTGGTCCTTTGTTGAGTGCATGTCAGCCATTGTATGGCTTTGGTGAACGAAATGTTTTTGTTACAGGCATTTAAACAGTGGTCTTATTGTTGAGAAATCTTCATGGAGTGTGTATTGTTCAGATTCAGCTGATGTTATCTCACTGTGGTGAAATCTTTAATTGTGCACTTGTGAAAGTTTGCACAAACTTTCCTCTATTCTAAAGTGGTGTGTGGTAGAGGAAGGGAGGTCACACTGGACCAAACCTCAGCCATTGTCTACACACCTGAGAGGAGTCCTTCAGTGTTCTCCATCCTCAGCAATCAGATGAATTGGAGGACCTGCGCCTCCTATCTGCAAAAAGGCTCTTGGCTTTGTTCTGAGTCAGAAAATAAAAATGTCACACTCCTGAATACACAATGGACTCAGTGTGGTAACTCTAGGCACACATTTCCCTCTTCTACCCCACTTCTCTTTATTTCTTTGTGTCCCCCCTGCAGAATATCAACACACTCTTAATGTCATCTCACTCAAAATTCTCCAGAGAGCTGGCGAAAGGAGAAGAATATTGAAGGGAGATGGAGCTGAAGACAGATCTAGACATTGATAGTGTCGGTTGGAGAAATGACGATGAATCAGCATGCATGAATGTACACAGCATATCATATAATCATATATAAATATTTTTGCATTATTTTGTTAAGGCACTTAACAGTTTTCCACTGCTCATGCCGCTTCTGAAAAATAGAATTCAGCTAAACGTACAGTATGCGGATGGGAAACCTACTTAGCAATAAAGCTGTTTCTGATTCTGATTCTGATAACAATTTTGTTCAGATGGATCTTTTCAATGCAATATACTGTAGCCGACAGGGTACGGTTGGTGTGTGATTTACCATAAACAGCATTCCTTAACAAAAGGTGTCCTTTATTTAGGAAATCAAGGGGTAAAGGGAAAGTGGGAGAAAGGTTCAACAGAAAACTCTTCCCTTTGTAAACCGGGGCTTGGCATCAGCGGTTTCCGTCGACCGTCCTCAACGCCAGCTGTCCTCCTACCACACATACCTCCACATAAGACAAGGAAACGGGAGCGTTAGAGATTCACCTCTCAATACTGCTGTCCGTCTTCCACTGAGCCGTTGTAGTGCTTACATCTCTCTCCCTCCTCTGTCTGTCGCCATTGGGAATAGTTGCCTTTTTTCAGATTCAAGAACTTTTCGCTTGCACATTGATTCTACGCATGTCATATGAAATGTGCTACATATCAAACTTGCCTTGAATTTATTTTATGGCCCCGCAAAATGAGATCAGTTATAAAACTAAACATGCAGTATGCCATTAATCAGATGCTGCATTGTTTTTTAGCCTTTGGGTTTCCTTGGTGGAAAACAGGCTGTTTATCCTGTTATACCCTCCCTGAAGAAAAAATTAACACAACAGGAAGGAGCAAAAGTTTTTAGGCCAATGAAATGCTCAAACTTGTTGAAAGTCATGGAAAAGTCACAGAGGTTTTAACTTTTTTAAAGAATACTTAATAGGTTAGGAGTGAAAATATGTGGAGAGAAGATGAATGAGGCAACATTTGAGAAAGTTCCTGAGTGTTGCATAACATTTTATTCTACTGTTGTCTCCCTCACTTTTATTTTATTCATTTCTGTATATTTATTCTGGTCCCTGCTGCTGCAGGCCTCAGTCATGTCGCTTCACTTGGTTTCCTCTCCCTGTGCTGTAGCCGCTAGGCTGAGGTTCTGTCTAGTTAACCTACATTGATCGCTGTGCTTGAGACGTGCTGTTTATCAGGCAATCTACTCCACACTGCAGGGATGGCTGGTGTACACACTCCAAATATTAGAATGACTCTTGCGCAATCGATATTCTGAACACGGACTGCTCATGCAGACAGCATGAAGGTAATCTTTGGTGAGAGACCAGGAGAGCAAAATGAATTTCCTGTCTATTTTTTCCTCTCTAGCTCTGACTACAAACACTCCCTTCTGCCTATTGTCCCTTGTCTTGTGATAGTTTAATGTCTTGAAATTTGGCTCACACTGTAATCATTAGTTGATTAATTTATACGCTGGTCAACAGAAAGTTTATCGCCAACAATTCTGATAAATCGGCTCAGTAAACTGACTACATTTAGACTGTTGGTCAAACACAACAAGTGAACATGTGATTACTATTTCTTCACGTTTAATAGATTTACATAAAAAATACAAAATCAATGATGAATACACATTTTTTGAGAGATGAAAATGGCATAATTTGAGATAAACCTTCTGAAACTATTTAAACCACCACAGGACTCAGGAGGCCATCCCACACCATCGTAGCAAATGGAGTGAGCTTCTTTGAATCCTGGAGAGCTGCATCCTTTCATTTGCACTTTCCTTTCTCTGTCTGCCTCCCTTTGTGTGCCTCTTTCTCTTCCTCAGTCTTCTCCCACCTGCGAAGGTTTTGCTTCCACCTCCTCCCACTCCTCCGCTCAGACATACTCATAATGCTGGATGCCAGGAGGTGGAACAGGTTTATCTAATAACTGGAAAATTTACACATATTGAAATTTAAAAACCACAAACCTACTATGTGTTAGTGCTCACATGCTTCTGTCTGTGTGATAACAAAATATTTTCTCGGTATGTATGTTGCATTATATCTTTACGAAATGGGTTTGCTAGAAATCTGGTGGGCAGAGTGCTTTTGGTTTAAGACTCATTTCATTAGATTTTTGCGGTGATCCTTACTTGGGATTTCTATGTTTAGGCAAATATTTATTAATTATGTTATTGTTTGTTATTGTGTTCCTCCTGGGAAAGTCAGACATCTTTTACCTTTACATTGAATGCATTAATATTTGGGCCTGGCAGTATTGTCAAAAATGTTATCACAAATTTTGATGATAATTATCATAAGATAAATCTCAAATCATTATTTCTTTGAAGTTCAAAGGCTGACCTTTGCTCCTTAGTGAAAGTTGAAGAAACTAGGTGGTTCATTTTGGTTTTAAACTATTCTTTATTGTCAGAACATGACAAACATGTTCCAAACTATAATTTCTTACTTTCTGAGTTTTCTAACGGGTGATATTTTTTCAAATCATGAAACAGGCTTGTGGTATTTACCGTCTTATCTGGCATGTGTCTTTGGCACAGTTTGCTCTGTTTTTTGACAGTGTAAATAAACAAAGTGTGCGAGAGAGAGAGTGAGAGCAGGAAGAAAGACCACACAGCAGCACAGTATAGTTCCACATACAGATGTAAAGAAATGGTACTTAGTACAATGGTACTATGTTAACATTAATAAAAACAACAGTTGTAGCAATACAATATTAGTAATATTAATAACAAGAACAGAATAGTGCAGTTGTCCATTAACCCCAGGTTTGGTGGTTCGATCCCAGCTCCCGCTGTCCACATGTCGAAGTGTCAAAGTGGCAAGACACTGAACCCCGAGTTGCCCCCGGTGGAGGCCAGCATGGCAACTGTGTCCCCATCGGTGTATGAATGTGGTGTGAATGTGTGCCCCCTAAATGATTGACTGGCGACCAGTCCAGGGTGTTCCCCCACCTCTCGCCCAATGATCTGGGATTGACTCCAGCCCCCCCCCAGCGACCCTTCGTGATAAGCGGTATGGATAATGAATGAATGAATGAATGAATGAATAACAAGAACAGTAACAATAATAGATGTGTCAGAGATAGATGTGATATTTGATACAAGTCCTTGGATTTAAACCAAGAAGACCACAACTAGAATGCTCTGTCCTTGTGCTGTGCTGAAGCCTCCACAACTGATTTCTATGCAGCCGTGTAATGGAAAAGTACCTCTTTATTTGTTTTCTATACAGCTACCCCATGGGAAAGTGATGTCATCCATTTTCAGCAGAAGCATTTGTAAGTAAAAGCGGCGCCAAAGTCTCTCTGCAGCCTCATCTGTTGATCCTGCAGGTGGAGGGATTTCTTTCTGCTGATGGATGCAACAGCACTGAATGTAATTTGGAGGGACACTCACAGCTCTTTGGAGTCTCTTCTTGTCCCCTTTTTTATTTTTTGTTCTCCTCTCTTAGTCATACTCACACCTGAAAGGAAAGCTCCGTTCTGGAGTACTGGGAGAGCTCCTGTGAGCTTGGCATCTGTTGGATTACTCCTTCCTGACCTAGACTGTAAATATGATTGACGCCAGGCACTGTCACAGTCTCTGCTCTCTCTCTGTCAGGATATCGACTGATTGGTAGAGATAGCGGATGAGACTAATAAAATATTAAAACGCAGAGGCCGCCGTCTGTGTTAGGCCCCATAACGTGGTGACATGAGATATTGAACCCAGGCTTTTATCACCGCTGTGGAAGAACACACAGTCACAGCATTGATTTGGAGTTTCTTTTTACTGCCCATTTTTATGACAGACACACTTAGGCACTTTTGGCAAAAGGCCTTTTAAGCTTCATGGTGTTGCCTCATTTCAAACAGTGAAGTTTCTGCAGCAGTCAGAAACTGGATCTGCTGCTCAGACATCCAGCAGAAACACTTTCAGTAGCTGTGTGTTTGAGAGATTGAATGAATGGAGCAGCATCGGGACTCCAGCCAACAACAAGCCCGGCATCCTGGAAACCTCATCCTCTTTATGAATAATAAAACAAGCATCGTAAAAATAAAAAAACCTAAGAAAAAAAAAATACTCAGCCCTCACGTTCTGCCAGCCTGCTGCTCTATCATATATTTATTATCTGATCTCTTTATGTGTGTCTGTTGTTCGACAGAGGACTGTTGATGACACTGTTCTGCTATCCGGCTGGGATCCAGAGATGCAGTCATGAGGGGTCTAGAGGCATTAAATCATCTTTTCTCTTTTTTTCAATTCGCTCCTTCTGTCTGCACACCCAATGAGGTTCTGCAGGTGCACGGGAGACTCAATTAAATCTGTTGGTTTAAGATAAAGAATGCCTGAATAAGGCGAGTGGAGCCTTATTTGTTTTCTGCTTTTTCTCGCCTGCCGCAGCTTTGAAGCCATTAAGCCAAACCTGGCTCCTTACTTGATTTTCAAACCTGTGTATCCTGCCACACACACGCACGCCCATGAACACACACGAACGTGCATGCACACGAACGCACACACAAATAAGAGATTTGAAAAGGGGGTGTCTTTAGGTTTTGTCCTGCTGAGGTCCTAGCTAGATGTGCCACACATTTCCTCAATATCAACATGTAGTATTGGACTGTGGTTCAGGCTACCCAACACTGAGGAGAGGAGACAAAGAGAGCAATTAAAATGGAGACCAATCAACTCATACAGCTGACCTGACCATCGACAGCAAAGACAAATGTGTGTTTAGAGAGGAGAGGGGAAGATAAGAAGAATGCAATTGCAGATATCAGAATTATGATTTGTCATAATACATTTGTAGATGTCCAAGATGTAATTAGGAATGGTTACGTGAATCCTGTTAATGGCTTGCAATAGCAGAAAGGTTGAACACATGAAGACGACTGTATAGATTTTTCTCTCTGTTTTTCCTACATTTGACAGCCTCTTGTCATGTTAATTGTTGGTTTTCATCACTGACACACAGGCACATTTCATCTCCAGCTGTGCTCTTGGTGCACTCAGTGTTGAGACCCATGCATGGGCTCTTATGCATGTGTGTCTTTATCCTTGTCATGATGTTCTGTTAAAGCTCTCCTCAGGACTCCATTGTTTGTAAACCATCTTGATCCACCTGTATATTGTGCGGCAGCCCAAAAAAAAAATCGAAACAGAGGATGGGGAGCAAACATCAACAAAAAGTTCTTCCTGTACGGGGTTTCTTACGTTTCGTCCTCCTAGACTGGTAGGGATGGCAATCGGAGCCGGTATCCAGGGCTCACTCTGGGTACGGCAGCTCTCGGGATCTTTCTCCTTACTTCCTTACTTCCTGCTTCATCACTCTCATGTCTCTCTACTCCAACTTCCCTCATTCGCATCTCCTTCTCTCTTCCTCATTCTCACCTTCCCTCCTCCTCTTTATACTCGCCAGGTGCGTGATTGCGTTCTCATGGTGGGGATCAGGCAACGAGAGGCAGGTGTGTGTCCACACCCAGGTACCAAACATTTGTAATCGGTGGACAGGGATGTACACCCCGTCCACGATCTGACCCAGCCTCCGTCGGTGGTTGCGCCACCTGTGCGTATGCCACTGCTCAACCCTCCCAGGTTTGCCACAATTGTTTTTGTTTCATGCCATTGAACACTCTCTGGGTGTGTGAGTGTGTGAGGTGGGTGGCCAGCGGTGGGGTGTCTTAAAGCAGGTGGTACGCCTTAGGGTATGGCACTGCACGTGTGCAATAGTTCAGTGCAATACAGTATTGTTCATTTGTTTGGCTTCAGTCCTTGTTCATGCCGGAGCTGAGTAGACGCAGAACACTCCTGACCTCACTTCAAAAGCAAAAAAATTAAGACATAATTGCAATCCAGTACAGTTGCTTTAAATTGGAAGGGGTTTACCAGCACCAATTGGACATGCTGGGTTATTTTCCTTTTACAGCGTTAACAAGCAAAATGAAGAAAGGTACGCAGCTAATCATTGTAGTAAACAATCTGCATCTCCGGTCTCTGCCATTTTAACTTCCACGCCATATGTTTTCTGCCCTCAATTTTTTTAATTTAGTTCACATCTCATGTTTCACAAAAGCTACAATAAAGGTGATGCATGTGCCAATATTGTAGCAAGTGCATTGACATGGAAGCAAAATCTTTTCTAGAAGACTTAATGAGAGTGCTCAAATAATTCATGCTCAAAAAAAATGTATTTACAGCTACAATGTTTTTTTCTGTGCCTTTTTTACACATTCAATTTCTTATTAGAAATATTAGAATCAAAGGAACTGAAAGTACCAACCTCATGCCCTCAGGTGCATGTGATGATGTCAATGGCTATGTTTTAAGTTTTAGAAATGTTCAGTGATCATCACACGTAGGGCTGTAACTACAGACTAGTTTCATTATCAATTAATCTGTCACTTATTTTGTAACGAATCCAGCTACCAAAATGTCTGAAAATTGTGAATCATGCCCCTCTCCAAAACTCAAGCATATTTTATTTAACCTAATGGGGATGATTGAAAAGCAGCAAATCAAATTTGAGTAGCTGAAACTAGAGTATTTGATAACTGTGTCATCTGCATGTTTAAGAACGTGCCTGTCCTTGTCCTGTTCTTTTTGTACTTTATCAATGTTTTTGTGATTTAAACCAATAGAAATGGCCAGATGTGTATTCCTCTGTAGGTGCTGTATATTTTTATGGCTGAAAGCTTGCGCATTCAATGAAGATTTTATAATAAAGCGCATTGCTAAATCTTTATGAGAGCCCAACGATGCGCTATTCCCTGCAAAAATAACTTTGGCTTTCTTTATCTCCCATCCATCTTCCATCACAGGGAAAGGGCTGTCAGGGCCTCGCATCCCACCTTTACCTCCCCTCCTTTCCCTCTCTCTTTCGGGAACCTCCCATTCCTCCCACTCTCCCCTTCCTGAGAGAGGGAGCTCTCAGTAATGCTGACAGGTGATCATCCCCAAGAGGGACAGGGCCAGTCAGGTCGGGGAGGTGGATGAGGATTTTGATGGAGGAAATGGGGAGATGAACACGTGGAGGATCTGCTCTGTATGATCCTGTATCGCGTGCAAAGTAAACTGTCCCTGGTGGGGGACCATTATGGGGCTCCTATGGTCAGGGGCGTGTCCAGACATTTTTTACTGGGGTAGCCCAAGTGGGGCACTGGCTTACACAGGGGTGGCATAAAGTCTAATGGATCTCGGACCCTCTTGGGGGCCAATCTTTCCCCTGGAACGAATAGTTTTTATATTTTAAAGTTCAATGCATCAATCTGGTGCAAATTAAGAGCAAGATTAAGAGGCTAGATCTATGATGCTCTTGTAAACAATTTAATCCTCTTTGGATGGGCCTGAACCTTAAACCAGCTCTGTATATAAAG
>JAVQJF010068692.1:0-21549 GCA_036023855.1 Gadopsis marmoratus
GTGTTTTAAGAAGTGATTTAAAGAGTCACTGACTCTGCAGCCTGATCTCCTCAGGCAGGTCGTCCAGAGTCCAGGGTCCTGATGGCAAAAGCTCGGTCAAATTTAGATTTAAGCCTCGACTCTGGACGACCAGAAGGCCCCAGCTGAGGGTCTGAGGCTGAGAACTGGATCATATGGGCTCAGTGTTTCTGCTGTACAGCTTGGTGTCAGACCCAGGAGCCTGATAAGTGATCAGTAAAATCTTAAAATCAATTCTAAATCTTAACGGGGAGCCGATGGAGAGAAGCAGGATCAGGGTGATGTGATGTCGTCTGTTAGAACCAGTAAGAAGCCGAGCTGCTGCGTTCTGAACCAGTTGGAGGCGACAGAGTAACTTTTGGTTGATGCCAGAAAGGAGGAAGTTACAGGAGTCGAGTCTCGAGAAAACAAGTGCACGAGTGACTTTTTCCAGCTTCGAGTGTGAAAGCATCGATTTGATTGTGGAGATGGTTCTTATTTGATAAAAGCAGGACTGGACAACTGTTTTGATCTGTGGTGCAAAACTCAGGTCTGAATCAAATAGAACTCCCACATTTCTGGCAGCTGGTTTCACATTAGCCGATAATGAACCAAGGCTTCTGTCAATGAGACTAACAGGGTTTGGGGGACTGATCAATATGATTTCTGATTTTGAGTTATTGAGTATAGTGCCATCCAACAGTTGATGACATCACTGAGACAGTCTGAGACAGCAGCTCGGCTATTTGGGCCACTGGGTGTCAGGGGAAGGTATGTCGTCAGGTGTGTCGTCATCGTAGCAATGAAAAGAGGTATTATAGCGTTGGATGATTTGACCCAGTGGAAACATGCAGATAGAAAATAAAATTATTATTATTATTATTATCTATCATTGAACCTTGCAGTACACCACAGGTAATGTGAGTTGTAGACCATCAGTAACTACCTACGGTGACCGAGTAGGTTCTCTCTAGAAAATAGGAATAAAACCAACGAAGTGCAGTGTCCTTGATGCCAACACAGATTTCGAGACGTCAATAAAAATGACATGATCTACTGTGTCAAAAGCAGCACTCAGGTCTAACAGTATTAAAATTGTGCTCTCCCCCCTATCTGCTGCTAAAAGGAGATCATTGGAGTGCCTTTTCTGTGATATGTAAAGCTCTAAAACCAGACTGAAATGTCTCAAAGTTGTTGTTATGACACACAAAATCTAAAGGTTGGGTTGAAACCACTTTTCTAAAACATTTGATAAAAATGGAAGTTTAGAAATTGGCCTAAAAGTACTAAGAAAAGAAGGATCCAGGTTGGGTTTCTTAAAAAAAGGTTGGACCACAGCATGTTTAAGTGACTGGAGTAATACCTTTGTCTAAACAGCTATTAATTATCATAAAATACTGGGCCCAACTGTGTCAATCACCTCTTTAAGAAAATTAGAAGGACATCAAGGCTGCACGTGGTTGGCTTCATGTGGAATATAATATCAGTTGAAAAGGACTGATACAGGTTCAAAACTATTAGAATTACTCAGAATGTTCCTACTGGCATATAAAACAAGGTCTGGGGGGGTAATTTGTTGCCTTATCGCTTTAACTTTATTAATAGACTTACTTCTTACGCAGCTCTTGTGAGGCGTCAGTAAAATGACAGGGGGGAGGGGGTGATGGGGTTAGAGTGGTTTTCTAGAATTAAATCCAAGAAGAAGGATGCTCTCGCTTCTTTAACTGCTTTTTGATAATCGTTCGTTGCATCTTTCCAGATGTCTTAAAATACCCGAAAACCCGTTTTTGTCCATTTAGCTTCCTTTCTCCTACAGTCTCGCTTTAATACCTGGGTGGACTCTGTTAGCCATGGCTGCGCTGCTCTATTTGACTTTTTGTCTTTGTAGGAGGCGACAGAGTCCATCACAGTCTAGTAAGGTGCGATTAAAGAGGCAGACTCTGTATTAAAATCTGGACTGAAAGCAGCTAAAGAAGCAGAGGTAAAGAAACTCAGAAAACTTGCTAGCAGACATAGAGCTGAAAACACGGCAGCAGGCTGGAGTATTGTGATTAAGGTGTAGTTGAAATAAAACCATAGTTGTGATCAGACACACACATACCATTAGTTACAAAGTTGCCAGGTCTGAGACCATGATACAGAACTTGGTTGAACATTGCTTGGTCTGGACGGTCTGTAGATTATTGAAATTATCACAGGATCTTTGGCAGTTACCATAAAACAAGATGTTGAAAAGACGTAAATGGGAGTGCATTTAAACACATTTCTGTAAATGACAGCAACACAGGTTGCAGCAGGATTTGAAGTCAGTTGTTGTGATTAGCAGCAGAGGGGTGCGACGTAGAGCGCGCTGCAGACAGTAGCTGTTCCCTGAAGTCACTCAGCTTTAGAGGCCTGACACGTGTGATAGTTGAGACAACACTGTGGCAAAGAGTAGGAGAAGATCCCGGGGTTCGACATACAGGAGGTGCGCTGACTGATGACGTGCTGGCTGAGCAGGGATCCAGGAGAGTGAGAGAGGGAGCGCCATGCAAACACCACACACAGACGCAGAGAGACAAGGCAGCACAGGAGACCCAGGGGAAGTGGGGAAACGCAAGGGAAAGTACTGGGCCGTGGCCGTGACACACAGATACATTCGGGTGATCGAAAGCAGTTAACCTGACCAACAACTATAGCAGCCGTTGACAGTGAAATTCTTAGATCTCAGGCTGCCTGCAACTGTGCCATTACAGATATGCCCAATTTGTGTGTGGGATAAAATGTGGAACAAAATCTAATTAGCATCAAAGGCATGTAATCTGTAAAGTCTGCAGTGACTAAAATATATGATTATAATGTCAAATAAAATATAACACTGTGGTAGACAGGTGGGTAATAGTAAAATGTATAAACTGTAATGTAAAGCGGTTGTGCAGTAATGTAGTAAATGTATACATAATGAGAGCATGCTGCAGAGAAGTGCCTGAAGCTGCTGACACTCCACCCTAGTCCCATTGGCGGTGATGGGGGGCGTGGCCTACTCTGACCTTTCTGTAGGCCGTCTCATCGTCGCCAGCGATCAGGTTGATGACAGTCGTATCATCAGCAAACGTGATGATGGTGTATATAGCTGGCACCTCGAAGTTTGCTCAAATGCTGTGGGCAGGCCTTATATTACAAATACTGTCCTGAACGCGTTGTGCTATTGCAACCACATTTGGGGGACATGTGTCTGAGTGAGATATGATGTCTGAGTGACCATAACGGTTCTTCCAAGTGCAAAGTCGAGTGTGTGGAGTTTGCCATCAGCTTTATGTCACAAGTCGCGATAAAACATGTTCACGAGCAAATTGTATTATTTCACACTGCTGACGTCTTGAGTGTTGGTGTGAATTCCCACGAAGAGTTTAGCAGAGAGAGAAAATGCATCAGTAAGAGGGCACTTGACCCGTGTCATTTCTTAGTTTAGCTCTGAAAAGGACATGTCAGTGCCGTGTGGCGTCTGTCCCATGTTAAAATGAATCAATCACACCTGGTGAGTGTTATCCAACATATATGTACATTTTGAGTGGAATTAGCACTAAGCTTGCACTTTTTGTATTTTAACCAACCAGTGGCTCAAAAAACAAGCTGCAGCCAGGCGTGCAGTCAACGCAGATGTTGAAGAGCTGAATGACCTGAAGGAGGAGAGGAATCCTGACTGGTTAAAGGACAAAGGAGAGTACGTGAAGTCTCTAAAACCTGTAACACTACGGATTTCTTCTGAACCATGGAATCACTGACTTGACTCTTTCCTTCAGCAAATGTTTTGTGACTGGGGACTACCTGGGTGCAGTGAATGCCTACAACCTGGCTATCAGGCTCAACAGAAAGATCCCAGCTCTGTATTCGAACAGGGCGGCATGTCATCTGAAGTTGAGAAACCTTCACAAGGCCATCGAGGATTCCTCTCAGGTCTGTAGTGTCAAGTCAAGTCATTTTTATTTATATCGTCCAATATCACAAATCACAACTTCGCCTCAGGTGGCATAGTGTTTTACATTATCTGTGGTCGTCTGCAATCCACTGCAGGTTGCACACTGAATGAAAGGTTCACTGAGCATGTTGGTGTCTTGCAACTTGGTACCTGGAAATTCTGTACAAGGAGAGAGGCAAAAGAAGTCATGTCTGTTCACTGCTGTAGGACACAGCATATTATTCTGCTCCTAAATGAACATTCTATTGCAGCCCTTATACAGTCTATACAGTTAACTAAATCTGACACATCTTCAGTGGCAATCATGTTGAGGGACATGGAGAGAGGAGTTCTGCGGCGACAATCAGCACCTCAGTGCCAGTGTGCAGTTGTGCAATGTGCATGAGCTACTCGGCAGCCAGGACTGAATGTTTTTCGGTACTTTGATCTCATAATCACAGGAGGAACTAATCACATTAAAGGATAAGGTTGGTGTTTCACATTGTCAACAAATCCCATGGACACATCAAATGGTCTGTGATGCTGAGCCCCAAGGCCATGGTTCCTACATTGGTTAAAAACCGACTCACAAATATGCAGTTTCATTTTTAAAAATGCCTCAGTCATTTCCTAAATGAGCTGGCCACTGTAGTTTGTAGCTACTGTTACTCAACTGTTATTCAGGACTACTTTAAACTACATTTGCTGTTCTAGAGAGTATTTTAGGCATCAGGACAGTGTATGTGGGATTGAGTCAAAAAACATGGCAATTCATGGTAATTAAGGAACGTGTCACAAACAATACTTGATAATAGGATCAGTTAATTGTTGGTTTGGGTCTGCACATGACATCTGTTAACAGTAAGAACAATTAAGAGTATCACCAGACCTCTGCATCTGTCATGTTCCGTGGATTGTCATTCTGTGTTTCCTGTTTTACTTTGAAGTCCTTCCTGTCCTGTCTGTGCTTGCCCTTGTGTAGCCCTGATTTCATGGATTAGTTTCACCTGTTCCCAGTGTTCACCTGTCTCCCGTTCCCTCGTCCGTGTCTTGCCTCGTTCCTTGCTTGTTGTCGGTCCATTGCTTCTTATGCAGATGCTTATGTTCACTTTGGTTTGGTTGGTACACAAGTGCACAAATCACTTTTGCTCCACGTTCCACTGAGATATTTGGTGCAAAAGTGAGAGTGCGCAGAACTCGTCATTTGGGAGCAAAAAAATTGCATTTGAGACTCGTTGCGGCAGATTCAAGCAGTTGTAGTTATTGATTTATTGATTGTGTTTGTGTTAGAAATGTATCCAAGAATAATTGTGAGAAAATATTCTACAGGTGTGCAACGGCTGTGATTTGCGGATGTGCAGATTTTGTGTGTGAATGTGTTTTGCACCATATTCACTGCAGCCACTGCAGCAAAAATGTGAGTGTACGAGTTTCTTAATTGGTTAATCATAGCGCAGGATTTGTGCACCTGCAATGAAGAGAAGGTGTAACTGCTGTGTTGTGTTTGTGGGAGAGAAATCATTTCTACAGGTTTGCTGCTCTAAAGCATTTTTCTATGTGGCTTCAAATTTACTGACACACATGTGTGACTATTTTCTACAACTACAAACTGCACGGTCACAGGTGCTCATGTGTTTTGCCCCAATAATACCTTCGTACTAAAGACATTAACTATTACACTAGTGCTGTATTTTAGTAGCTACACTCCGCACACTCGCAGAGGTGTCTGGGAACACCTGCTCTCCTCGGGTCCCCTCCCTCTCTCCCTCTCTCTGATCTGCTCTGACATTCTTCTCAATTCTATGTGTAGAAACATGATGTCTCTCTATATGAAGTGATGCGACGCAGAGGAAAACGACTAACCATGAGCAAGATAGTCTGTCACAACTCGTGTTAAACCCGTGTTGAGAGAAATACGTTTCCAACAAACTTTGGGGGAAGTTAACACATTAAATTGACTTAAATTAGACTGTTAAATTTAAATTTCTACTGTTAGTTAGGCTCCTCTTAGCTCTGGGGATCGACCCAGGGGCTACAATTGTAAAATCATGATCTGTAAATTAAGAATATATAACCTATGGTCAGATAATAGTAGTGGAGTAAATAGTACATTTCCCTCTGAAATGTAGCATACAATGAAAATACTCAAAGAACAAGTACCTGTGTTAAATGTATTTAGTTACTATATACTACTGCTAGCTGCAGCTGTGTACCCTTTGCTATGTGACATGAACATCTGTTGAAATGCTGCAGTTGGTTTTGATGTGGGATGTTAACAATGGGATGTTAAGCCACCGCAGTGAAAAATCATGGACACCTGCAGTCAATTGGTTTGTAAAGTAAAGTACAGCCTCTCTCGCTTGTTCAGATTGAAGAACTAACATTTAGGTATCAGCATACTTAAATAAATAAAAAATAATAGTAATACAAATTTTCAAATGAAATTTAAGAGGTGTTTAAAACTACATTTGATATCATTTTAAGAACTGGGATTTGACTAAACATGCCTCACCTCCTGAAATTTCATGTGAAAGTGCGATTGACTTTATTTTCCTAGATGAACATAGTGTTTCAGACTGTTGTTAATCCTGTAATGTGCACAATATGAATAAATTGTCAGTAATTGAACATACCAAACGTCATTCTGAGTACACAGACATTTACTCACAGTACCATTTGGCATAAGATCTGTATATTTCACTTTGTGAATTAGGATAAAAGTACAGCTGTATTATGTTCTTATGAAGCTTTTCCATAAAGTGAGAATAAACATCTGCCCATATGTTTCCCTGCAGGCACTTGATCTGTTGACTCCACCAGTTGCTGCCAATGCAGCTGCCAGAGCCAGAGCCCACGTCCGCAGAGGATCTGCTTTCTGCCAGCTACAGCTCTATGCAGAAGGTTTGAGCAGCAACCGTTTTAATTTGGCACACTGTTATTCTGTGGGATTATATCATTTGTTTTTCAGAATGACGGCTGAACATGTGACCACGTCCACCTACTCTTTGCTGTCAGCTGATCTACCTGTGACATGTTTCCTCAGGGCTACACGACTACCAAGCTGCTCTAAAGATCAACCCTCTCAATGAAGCGCTGCAGGCAGACACGCAGAGAATCACAGACATTATTCAAGGCACTGCAGCTACCCCTGAGCCACAGTGAGACACAGGAAACGTACTATGCAAATGATGTACGGCTATTCATTGTTTGTGTTATTATTGTGTTATGTATTATTATTGTCTGTTACCCAATGGTATAACAAAGAGAGAACCAAAGGCTGCTGCATATCTGTAACCATACAGTCAAATACTAAGTGCTGAGGAATATGCTGTAGAGTGCATGGGAGACACTCTTATTAGTATGGGAAGAGCACCCTCGTGTGGTTAAATGTTGCACCTCCTGAAATGGAATGCAAATAATGCATGTTCTATATCAACGTGTAAATTAATGGAATTAATTACTTTCAAGTTTTCAGTACCTGTATGTAGTTTACACTGACAGTTAATAAATTAAAAGCACTCAGCTTCAGTGTTTTAAAATGTTGGGCAGTGCTCACACTACGGTACTTACGTAGTACACGAAAGGCTACTGCTGAAACCTTTTGCAGGTGTATTTTCTGTCACTTATCACATCAAATATAAGATGTGGTAATTTTGTACATTTTTACTATTATTTCATTTTAAAACCAGAGTTTTTGAATTGCAGTTGGTCTGACCAGTTCCAAAGAAAAGAATCTAAAATATATAAATTTGAGCTTTTGGGATGCAAAAGTACATCAGCATTCACAACCAAAGTCTTGTCGTATTTCAGGTGGAATTATTTTCTAATATATTTAGCTATATATTTTTTGGCATTTCACCAGACACTAGAAAAAGACAGGAGGGGCAAGGCAGCGACGTTGGATGACAGGACTTGCACGCGAGCTGCTGCAGTAAAGTCTCAGCCTTGAAGAGTTAAGGAAAAGTGCCAATCTGTTGGTGTGACATAAAAAAAAGGAACTAATTTAAATCTCGATTCCCTTGCAAACACATGGACTGCATGGACACCAACACAGCTTGAAAATCATAAAGTTACAAATGAAAGTGGTATCTGTGCAGCATTTCAAGTCAGTAGAGCTGTGCTGGTGTCAGAGGTCAGTACAGTCTGTTGCCTTCTGCTGTTGGTCATTGTGAACGTCTTCACTGCACCTGGGGTAAAGGTGGGAAGTGTACCGGTAACTCAAGTACAAGTACTTAACAACTATCTTTACTTTTCTTCTACTTTATACTCCTTTATACTACTTCACTACATGTCAGATGGAAAGTTGTACTCTGTTCTCTGCTTTTATTTGACAGCTGTAGTAGTTATTTTTCAGATTAAGATTTAACATCAGTGAATTACTTCATCTAATCTCTTAATCAAATATAATATAATTGTATTAAATTCTAATAAAATACAATGCATTTTTAAAGATTAAATCCCAACCTTTTTAGCTTTTTAATGACCCTTACAAAAAACTGTAGTTTGTAGTAGTAATTGGGACACCGTTCTATGAGTTGTGTTCTAGGTTGGGAATCACTGGACTAAACTCTTAACTTTATATAAAGTAGTTACATCTATCTCCATATTGACCAACTACAGCACTAAAATGCCGCTAACACATTGATGCATTAACAATTTAATATGCATGACATTTAAATATGTCATATGATAATATATCAGCCAAAGGAGCCATTTCTCTGCAAAACAAGTACTTTTACTTTAAGTAGGATTTTGAATGCAGGACATGTACTCGTAATAAGAGTATTTTTACAATAATGTATTGCTACTTTCATTTAAGAAAAGGATCTCAATACTTCTTCCACTAAGGGCTGTCTGTGTTTGTTATGAGAGACAGAAAAATGTTAACAGATCTTGATGCAACTGAGTGTTTTGTTTCTATCCTCCTTGATCACATCTGACTGACCATCCTCCCTCCACCATGCTGACTACAGTATTTTATGAGGCTGATTTCAGATTGAAGGGATTTGTAAACACCAGCTGTGAATCTGAAGTGCAAATTGAGGTCAACTGATCAGACCACACACTGGGTCAGGGCCCAGTGCTGCTGGGTCATGGGAAGGCTGGTGTGAGTCCCCAGATGATTCTGGAAACAGCGGTGGTAAGGTGTCGTATTCTAACTTCTTCTATCTCAAATTCTATCTCAAATTGCTTTAACATGACATAATACAAATGCATAACTCAATGCATGTCAGTAGTCTACAAAACAGAGTAAAATGTGGGTCCACAGAAAAGATTTTTTTGTGTCAGTCCACTGGTCTAAGCAGCAGATCAGAGCTCCAATCCTGCCAAACATGTGAGTGTGACTGTGAAGTAGCACTTAAAGACCTCACACACTATTGCCCTCTCTCAGCGGACACAATTGTAATCTGTAAACACCCAGCAAAGCCGCTTTTCTTATTTTTTTCTCCTACCAACTTTCTGTTTTTTTCTAATCTCCTAATCAAATGTGCCAAAAGCTTCCCAAAGAATTACGAATGGTTGAAATTCAGCGTCAAGAGAATGGTATCATTAAGAGGCTTTGATTTGTAATAGAGCTGCATTGTGGCAGGGCAGTTTGAGTGAACGATTGTCAGTTAATTACTTCTTCTGAGCGTTTGAAAAGATAAACACAATTCCAGCGTGCAAGAGAGTTGAAGTGTTATTACAAAAGATTAATGCAAGTGCTTGGAATGGCACACATGGAGGTATACAGGAGGTCCTGCTGGGAATTCACTGGACGGCTTAGCTGTGGTACAAAAGGTAGAAAGTTTGGGTTACATTTTGTTCTGTTAGGTATCTAGAGCAGGAGACAAGACACAAAATAGCCTCAGAGCTACAAGGCCAAGACATTTTGTTTTTCCTTTTTTATAACAAATTCCCAAATTTGTGTCCTGCTTGTTTTGACCCATTACTGCCAAACAGCGTGCTCTAGGTGTTTTATGTGTTTTATGTTTTTATGACCATTCTTGTTTCAGTGGACTAGCAGTACTTCATGCAACTGATGTTGTTAGGAAGTAGAAATAATGATTAAATGTCTGCATCTTTTAGGCTTTAATTTTGAGTGTTTGACCACAGTCAGTGTTGTGTATTTTTTACATGATAGGCCTTATAAAGCTGCTCTCATAGATATTTCTGTATTAACAATGAGTTGGATTACTCTGTGTAATGTGAAAGGTGTTGCTCATAGTGACAAACCCACAGATATTTATCACCAGACTATGCAGTTCTCCTCAGCTCTATGAAACGTTTTAGTGTCTTTCTGCTCATTGTTTTGGTTTTATGGCCTGCACCTTTACTGTTCAATCTCCCCATTTTCATCTGCGTTGCTGTTTTCAGCAACAAAGCTCAGATAAACCTGCTGTAAACTACCTGCCCAGCACCTAACATCACACCGACAATGTGCCTTTAACTGTCTCGTCTGTCTACCACACCAGCCGTCAGTCAACAGCCTCGACTCTGAAATAAATCAAAGTGGCAGGTATTGCCACTTTGCATCCCTGTGCATAGATAACGGTAGGTTCAGAGGGAGATCCCCATACTCCTCAGTTCTTGGGTCTGGTTACATTCACTGTCAGACCCCTTTCAGACCATAACCAAATAAATGTGTTCTTTAAACTCTCGGGTCAAATGAGTGACACAAAAAGGGAACCCAGTATGCTATTTAAATTAAAACCTACTTACAAATGGGCCAAAAACAGAAGCCTGTTAAAAGGCAAAATGCTGACAAATGGTTTGATCAAGAAAGCACATTGATGTACTCACTTCACTTCCCAGTACTTGACCGGGAAGTGAAGGGACAGTCGAGACAGAGAGAGCTGCAACCCATAAACAGCTATTTCTGTGCACATCCCCCTACTGATTTTGAGTGATT
The DNA here is from genome assembly GCA_036023855.1 of Gadopsis marmoratus. Lineage (NCBI taxonomy): Eukaryota > Metazoa > Chordata > Actinopteri > Centrarchiformes > Percichthyidae > Gadopsis > Gadopsis marmoratus. The sequence continues at coordinate 10,827 of JAVQJF010068692.1, forward strand.
ATTGTGAATGACCTGATTAATCATGTAAAAATAAATAATGCTTTGTTTTTAATTAGTTTAACAGCTAGCACCTAGGCAGAATTCCCTGGCACTTTGTCTCTTCTTTTTCTTTATTTTCATGTCATTTTTCTGGTACTGGTTCTGGTACTCTACTGTTGTACTGTGTTCTACGACCTCCTGATTTACAAATTAAATACTGCATAAGAGCCTGCAGATACTGAGGTAGGTTTTGTCATTGTCCAACAGCAGCAGTCCTGCATGTACAGAGGACGGCAGCGTGGCAGGGTCTGAAGAGCTCAGTTCGGTTCAGGTTTATTTATACAGCGCCATATCTCAACAAAGCATAGCACTTGTTCATATAGAGCAGGTCTAGACCAACTCTATATGTATAGACCCAACAATTCCACCATGAGCAGCACTAGGAGACAGTCCAGACTGCACAGATCCGAAGGCAGAAACACAGAGAGAGAGAGAGAGAGGAGAGAATGGGAAGCAGTAAAGTTAGTAAGACGCATTTATGGCATAAGAGTGTGTACAGATGGAAAAGGAGAGGAGTTATGCCTATAGCAGCATAACTAAGGGGGGGCTCAGGGCTCACCTGCTATAAGCTTGTGTTATTGCATGGTTCGATTTGCTCCCAGATTTTGATGAGGGAGCCCACCTATAGCCAGGGCGTTCATTGTGTTAGCTTCAATTAATAGATTATATTGTTGAGAGGTTGATCCTATAGGACAGCTGACAGACCCTCAGGAAACCTGCCCAAACAGGATCTCAACTTGCTCTCTCAAAGAAAGAATTAGTTTCCCTCAGATTTGGCCCCTGCTGTCAATCACACAGTGACTGGATAGTTGAGCCGTGTCAAGGGACAGAAAGGGGGCACATATAGCAGCGACAGTAAGATATTAGCGGTAACAGTGTCAATAACAATTTTTATAATAATGACAGACACAACAATAGCAATAGTGGTAAAAGTGATAAGGTAAGTAATGGAAATATAGACCTACTATTATATTAAGAATACCTGACAGGACATAGACATGCTAATCACATTGCAGGTGTATAAAACAAACAAGCAAAACTAAAAATTAGAAAAGTGTGTGTGGAGCCATAGTTGGTAAGTGCAGTGGTGTGTGAATGAGCTGGGTAGAATGATGGTTTCTCCAGTTGTAGTGATTTGTGTGCGTCAATACTTCATAAAATGGTTTGAGGGGGTTACAGCTCATTGTGAAGTCATTGGCAATGACATTCTTAATTCTCAGGCTTCCTCCAACAATGCGCGAAAAGAAAATTGGGCAAGTAAAAGAGAATCTAAGACACAAAATAGTGCAGACGATAAAATAGTAATAAGCAATAATGTCGTGATTGAGCTGTTGCATGTAGATTGCTTTTGTTTAACGACCTGTGCTGTTGTAATGGTTTAAACGAATAGATATTATTTTGTCAGCCTGTAGCTGCTAGCTTAGCTTAATTAGCTAGTCACTCGCACTCGACCTAACGTTCGTTTCTTATATTTGTGATGTGTTGCATTATTGTATCAGCTTAAAGTGTATTATTGATGTTACTGGTGGTGAAAATGTCTAAAACAAATAGATAACGTGAGGTATTATGGTGTTTTCCACTCAATGATGATACTTCATCTTGAATCCATGGCAGAATGGATAACCAACCTGGCAAGAACCACACAGGCCCAGGTAGGTTGCTGTTATTATGCACAAAATATCACTTGTTTTCCAGTATTGTCCCATAGTATTGTACGGCTAATGCATGACCCAAATCAGTGACATTTATGCTTTGCTCTGCACGATCACATTACTGTTTCTACTTACTAGTGGGTTGTTGTACTTTTTAAGTGCTAAAATGTTCTAATAACAGTATAATGCATTCTGGGAGCTGGCTAGCTGCTCTCTGTGCTGTATGCCCGACCAGTACATATCCTGTTCCTGTTCGTGAAGACAAACAAGGGTTGCTTTTTGTGTTTTACCTTTTCTTATTATTTGATAAATATATACATTCTGGTCTACCATATTTAATGTACAAGAGTGAATTTTTGCACCGCTTCAAGGATGGTGCCCCAAATTTTTAAATTCTATTATTTAATGTAAACACTGTTTACTCCTAATAGCCTGAAGTGAAGTGTAATCACTCCACTTTATCTTAAAACCAATTCATGTGTTAACTATTAAATTTTGCTGCCTCTTTTAAGTTATTAATTATTGTTACATATTTTGGTGTTCATAAAACCATATAAAACCTACACCTATAATGAATGCATCAAGTCTGGGATATGTAGTCCTTTCTGTCTGTTTGTCATAGTACTGATGTTCCCTAGAAAGGTCCGTATTAGTCATCATATTGACCCCAGTGTTTATGGTATGTTTTTTGGAAATGCATATTTGCACGGGGGCTTTGTGCCTCTATCAAAATGTGTGTGTGTGTGTGTGTCTCTGTATGGGCCTGTGTGTGTGTGTGTGTGTGTTGTGTGAACTCAGTTTGATTGGCAGGTGGTCAGCCCTCCTGGCTGGGTGCTGGAGCTGACTGACCAGTAACATATGGAGGCCTTTATCCCTGCACGCTGAGCAGGACACACACTGCTACTTCTGGACACCACTCTTTAACCCATTTAACACACTGGAACAAAGAAAGTGGACCCCCACGTATAAATGTTCCTGCACCATAAAACAAGCTTTTGCTACAGATTTTAACCAGCTCCTGGGGGTCCAAAGTTCCAGCCAGTTGGCCTCTACATGACATTGTGGTTGTATTTGAAACTTTCATTTATATAGAAGAGAAATATGATTTAATTTGAAGAAATTGTTCCCCATTATTTATAATTAATTAAATTTCTATCTGACTGTGTCCACCACATTATGTCTGTGGTCTAGGATGTGGTTAGCCTATTTTACAACCAACTAATAACATATGTTCTATGTGTTAAATATAATTTAAACAGAGGTGTCTTTATTTAATTTGAGGTGCAGTTATTTTTACCTTCCACCTTTGAACCGCCATGACATAGTCTTAAAATTAATACTGATAACATGATGATTCAGAGCAACATTATCAGTTCTTGTCTCATGTTTGTGTCCAACTCATGAATGTAATTCAAATACTGGCTCTCCTTTTAGCTCTGGTACAGTCTCCATCAACCTAAGCAGCAGCTAGCTGCCTGTTTGCTGCTGGGCAGCTAGTGTACAGTGACTTTATCAGAGCTTCTTCACTGAAAACAGCTGCCTGCTGCTGGAAATGAGGTTGAGGTTATCTGCAATAACATAACATAACTCTTGTCTAATTTGAAGTTACATATAATTCCATATCCACATTTCATTCCACTTATTATATAACATTATTTTTGTGTATTAGATATCAAATATATTAATTTATCATGCAGTCGGTTTTGGTATTTCTTTCTACAGATTAGAAGAAGTCACTGCATAGCTTCAAATTGCGTGGTAAAGACATGCATGTGTTACTGGTGGTACCTCTAAGATAAAATAAATCTTTCTGTTATCAATATCCATCTCCTTATTTTTCAATAACACATCTTGTTATTTTAACAGCTAACACCCACACTGATAAATGAAACAGTTCAATTATGTGAAATCAAACTGAGTAACTCCTTCAACACTTATTAAATTTAAATAGAACACAGATCCAATTTCAGATGTCAACTTCCTGCAATAAATCATAGAAAACTAAAATCTACTCAGTGACCTTAACCTTGCCACAGAAAGAAGATATCATAGGTCAAGTTCACATTGCTGCTCAAACTGTCTAGTTATTTTTGTCATGTAGAAATTATGTTTTCTTGTCAGTGTGAAGAACAAACACACTGCACTTGCAAGTTCCACTCAGATCTGGACCATCCTCCCTCCTTCCTCTTCCCTCCCTTTCTTCCCAGCTGAATAAACACTAAAGGTAAATTAGATCATAATGACCCTGCACCATCCATACAAAACCTGATTAGACACGCAACCCTCTGCCTAATGAGCTGAAAAAACGCTGTGTGTGTGTGTGTGTAAGCCATGACCGGCTTATAAAGTTGTAGGTATAAAGGGTAAGGCATCAGCAAGCAACTGCCTATTTACACATTCAGACACTTTGCATCATTAGCACTGATGAACGTACGTAAGTTCCATGTTCACGCTCCTTTAGCTCTGTTTTGGTCTCTACCAACAACTGTGAAAATATCTGGCTCTTTAGTTGCTAGTTTGTCTGTCTGCCCAGATAGTATAAAATGGCTCATACCTTTATACTAAAGCATCAGTGAAACTGCCGCATGAACACAACAAAAGCTCTGCAGAGCTGCAAAGGCGGATGTTGATTTGGAAATCTTTGCACAAACTTCGTTGGGTGCTATGAGCAACCTTTTATCAGTACAGAGAAATTGAATGTGATGTTGGTATCAAATATATTAATTACTGTAGTTTTTTGTCAGAGAGAGAGCATGGAATCAGACCCATAGAAAATCTACCCAATGTTCATAAATACATCAGTGACTTGATCTGAAAGGGACCTGAGGAACGTCCCAATAGACCCAAAGCTAATTAGCTCAAATCCACATAATGACACACAGACCTAAGACCCAAACAGCCGGATCCTAGCCAACCTGACCAGATTCAATATCATGTGGATCCGCCCCAGGTTGGCTCATATACACTAGGAACAGCGTGGACCCATGAGGACCGCTAGCTGCACCTGATCGAAAAAATCAGGATTTCATCATTGGGACCTTTTGGAGAATCACGATATTTTATATAGAATAAAGTGTCAGTGGAAGGCTGTGTCAAAGCCTTGAACTTCTTTATCCTGTCCTCCTTCCTTCCCCACGGCGAGGCAGATAGGGTGCTGTCACTTTAACGTATATGTTTCCATGCCCGTTTGAAATTGTATGTCGGCTTAAATAGTTTGTGTCAATCATTTGACATCCCTAAAACGTAGTATGAGGTTGTAAAAGGACTAGCACTAGATAGATGTTGTGGTGAACATAGCTATAGTTCAATTCAATAATGTTACGAGCAGCAAAGCAGGTTATATAGGTGGTAAAATTTGCATTTAAGCAACACTAGAGATGTGGCTGTGTCGTTCTGTCGGGCCACCACTGAAGTCCAGACTGAAATATCTTAACAGCTATTGTACACCGTAAATATGGTATAGATACTCAACAACATTACTTTGGTGATTCCCTGATTTAGGCCAAGTCGGCAAAATGAACGTCCTTTCCATCAGCCTTAGCTGGACTTTGTGTTTAATGCTAATTAGCGAATGTTAGCATGCGTACACACTAAGCTAGGAGTGTGAATTTGATAAACATAAATCTGATGAATATCAGCATGTTACAGGTTTTTAAACAATTGGTTAGACATTTTTTAAAACAAATTTTCACAAAACTGAGTTAACTTTTTCAGCACTCACTGTGGACTTTCCATTGCTGTGACACAAAATGCAGTCAGTGACTACGTTTTTCACATTTTATGAATCGTTTCCTTGATCCTGAGACGTGTATGAAGTGTTTTGTTTGCATTAACATATTTTGGTTGTGAGATTAACTTTTGTGCTGAGCTTCATGTTGGCAAAGTGAACCGTTTGAATGGTTTAACAAACTAGAGAAATGCACGTTAGCCGATTGTAAAAAACTGTAATGCTGTAAATTAGCATTTTGCTGAAAGCGCAGCTGTAGTGGAGCCTCACAGAGCCTCTCTCCTCCTCCCCTCTGCCCTTCCTTATTGATAATGAACTGCTTGTCTATAATAAGTGTGTGAATGATATACTGTGTGTCTGTGTGTGTTTCCCCTCAGGTAGAAGAAGTCATCCAGCATGCCGACTGCCTCTTTTAAAGAGTCTCTCTCTTACCGAAAGACACCAGGACTCTCGTCTCACCACGTTTCCTAGGGACATGAGCAGCACAACAGCCCGGAGGAGGAGAGAGGGAGAGCGATGGGGAGATCCTGGAAGAGAAAAAGAAGAACAGAGTGGGTGTGGAATAAAAGAATAAGATTAGATGAACCTTTAGACGTCCCTTGGGAAATTAGGTGAACAGTACAGCCGATAGGAATACACAAAGATAAGCATATTGAAAACAACATATAAAATTGCAAATACTGAACACAGAGCATATTTGTACAATATCTTACTGCAATGTAATTGTATATTGAAAACATGCAAACATTTTCTAAGATCACATTTACCAGTTGGGATGAAAGTCCAGACTGTGACTTATAGAGATATAGAGACGTTTAACATATGCAGATCATTTTGTACCGAGGCTGCCACATAGGAGCAGAGGCAACAGAGAACAGGTCACACTGATAGAATCAGTGCTATCAGCCACCTCGAAGCTACAGTTTCTCACTTTGCTCTACTCACTCAAGTTGTCAGAAGGGTCATTGACGACAGACATTGGTCATGCTTTGCCAGGGTAATTGTCTCCCAGCAGAAATATGCTCCCAAATCCCGTTTGTGGACACTGTGATAGTGAGCAAAGGAAAATGAAACAAACAAACAAAAGAAGACAGTGTTGCTGCAGTCGCAGAAGGTTTAGGGTTAGTAGGAGACATCTTGGCTCCAGCTGTTAAAGTTTTGAATGAATAATATTTTTCAAGGAGGAAGAAGGAGAAGATGCCATTTCAATCATTTTTAAAGAGGCAATTAAACTTTTTTTGGGGGGGGAAAGTGCACAAATTGTTATTTAGAGCAGGGTATTTTTATGTCTTAAACCATGTCTGGAGGGGATCACCTGCCCACACAGATGCCCCATTGTCTCTGAAATAAAAGTGGGTGGAGTATTTATGGAGATTTGAGGTGGCAGTAAACTTACATAATTAAACGAGCAGAGTCAGATTTTAAAAAGGCCGATTCACTCGTACTGTTGTTGTTTTTTCAGAGACCTCTCAGCACTTCTCCAATTCTGCAACCATCTTTCCTTCACAAGCCCCCCTTGGCCTTTTAACATGAAGTTAATTAGTCTTTTCATTAACCATGAATGAGTTAATTGATTAACGAGAAATGGTAATGGATTTATCTGTAAACAGCCTCTCATTTGCTTTCAGCATCCTCCTCTTCGACTCCTCTCTCGCCCCGTTCCCATTATAACCCAGATGAGTTTCCAACACATTAAGCTCTGAACTCAGAGAAAGAAAGAAGAGGCTTGTTTAGAATTCCTCAGGGTGTTTTAATTAAAACCCAAGAAAGGAGCCCGGATACTTATCACCGGCACTCTCTTTCTGCCTCTCACATCTCTGTGCTGTGGTCTTACCCCACTTACACTGGCCATACTCCTTCTCCTGATCCACTTCTTCCTTCATCCTTTCTTCAGAGTGGCAGAAGGAATGGCCCTATCCCTCCTTCAGGGATCCCTTGTGGCCTGACAGCTCTCACAATAAGAGCCATTAAATACAATGAGAGAGAAAGACGGCACTCTAATTTAAATCCCCTCCTCCTCTGCCTCTTAACATCATTATGGAGGTAGTTGTGAGCAAGACAGAGACACTGATAGAGACGGGAGAGAAGAGAAAGAAATGGATGAATGTGGGACTTCAAAGTCCTGCTGTAGCGGCAGTACTTGAGGGGAATATCAGCCAGGCACTTTGATGGCAGGCGCATGTATGTATAGAGCTCTGTGTGGCTTAGCAGGGCTTCGATGGCCTTGTATTAAAACCTTCATCAAACTAAAGTCTAGAGGCAAACAGAGAAACGCTTCCTTGCAGGTTTTCCAGTGTTCCACATTATCCCACATTAACAATGGAATGTTTGTTTCTGCTTTTACAAACAAAGAAATAATAGTTGCGCAATGTGTCGTATTTCGTTTGTACTTTCCAAACGTCTGCTGTTACAGTTTTTTTTACAATTGCTAAGTCCCATATGTCTGAAGGAGTTCATTTTTGCAAACCACAGCCCAGCAAAAGTCATTGTAGACTCCGCTGTGGATCACTTTTCACAGCGTTTACATAAAATGCATTGAATGACCACATGTTTCAGATGTCATGGACTCAAATGTCTTCTCACTCAAATTCAGGTGCAAACCTCTGTACGTAACCCCATAAATACAGGTCAGTAGATTGACAATAATTACTGATATTTTGTCCATTATTAAAATTAAATTGTAATCAGTTAGTGTGAAATTGTTCTGAAAAAAAACTTTAATAAAAATATTATTCACCAGTAACAGCAAATAACAAGACTCAATGAAGGTGGACATTTTCCTTGAAAAACACTCATGCATGCTTAAATAACCAGTGATGACTCATTGATTAGATCAGTATTTTTTATGAAATTCCTGCAACCCAGATATAAATAATAAGAAGATTACCTTGAATGACTAACATAGCAGTTAGTTGGGTTGGGCTACACAACCTGAAATTTATTGATAAGTGTGTTTTGTCCTAAAGAATAATCATTTACTCATCCGCTTGATACGTACTGCTGTGCTGAGGAGTCACATAATTATGTAAAAATTGCAAAACGTAAAGACAATACTTTAATATATCAGTATCAGAGGAATAAAACAAGATGGCAGCTGATAAATAATGAATGGATGCATGGAAAAATACTAATACTAAATGTGGAAACATATTTTATGTTGTTTTTCCTTCCCTTTCTCCTTCTTTCCTTCTTTCCTTCCTTTATCTTCCCTTAATTCAGCTTTTCTTCCTCCCATTCCATGTTCTTATCACCGCCATCCTTCCATTTTTTATCATTGTAGGGGGAATCTTGCAATTAAATTTTATCTTGAGTTTAGCCAATTCATAAGCATGTATTCTTGACAGGAACATGTCAGGAAAACGTCTTTCGATCTAATTATTTGGTTTTGTTTATATTTAGCAGGTCATTGTTTTATTTAAAATGTTTTAGTGTGAAAATGTCTAATTAATGGTAGATAAAATGCTGTGTAATCATTTTTCAATTACTGGCCTGTAATATACAAGGTTACCAAAACTTCACCATTGTGAATCTTGAATCAATGTACTTTAAATTCTTGATCTCAATTTTGGATGAATTCAGCAACTATGGCACAGCGTTTCATTTCTCACCTGCGCTGATGAAGCATTTTGAATTTGCTACTGCTCATGGGTATCACCATGGACAAATCATGATTCCTCAGAAACAATCCTGAAATAATTAAAACGGGGGGTCATAATATAAAACTGTAGGAATCTATTTATTATATTGGAGAGTCCTGTGTTTCTACAGTACATTAAGCAACACTGAGGCTTATGGCTTAAAGAAAAAACTGGGAACAAGTGGCCCCTGCCACTTTGTAACCCTATAGCAATACAGTACCTAAAAAAAAGTCTATATATATATAAGTCTAAAAGTTATATATCAGTGTGATGGCAGGCTGTTGCAGGAAAGTAGCAAAATTTGAAGTAGCTTGAATATATAGCAGTTACTTTGCATACAACTTTAAGAAATAGGCCAAATGAATTAATGAAGTTGACCAAATCTATTTCTTTGATAGTTTATGTTATTTTCTATACAACTTCAGTGGATACTGAAAAGTTCAAAAATGTACAGCAATGCTAAGTTTCCTAAAAAATAGGAACTGAACTTACACTGGACTATAAACCAGTGTCAGCTGTAAATCTAGAGGAAAATTATTGATCTATGGTTGCTATTTCTGAATAAAATGAGGCTTTTATCTCCCTCTCTCTCTCTCTCTCTCTCTGAGGAGGAGGAGGAGGAGGAGGAGGAAAATGGAGATCAGGAAATTGTATAAAAATGCAATTGACCACAAAGGATTGCCCTTCATTCCTTTCTCTCTTTTTTGAATCAGAAAAGCAACAATTATCTCAATACAAAAAAAGATGTGAATGGATGGGTGGGAGGACGGAAAGGATACAGGGACGGGGGGGGGGGTCTTCTTAAATAAACAACGGGAATCATAATTGAGGAGAATGTAGCGCTATTGGACATATGGTAAAGTGGAGTAGGCTGGCCAGGCTAGAGGGCTATTCATGATCTTTACTCTATTATAGGGATTAGAGGTGTGGGGAGGGCAGGCCACACACATCAAACCTCTATCAGTCGTTTCTTGATGGGCCAGAAACTTGATGGGCTACTTTCCAGTAATCAAAACATCAGTGCTGTTTCTTAATATTTGGAGGGAATATGCTGGACTGTAGTAGTACTTAAAAATGTCCCGCCTTTCCACCACAGCAAGCATAAAATCCATGATGTAAACTGATGTAATATGCCTAAATAATACATTTTCACTGCTATGCACATGATACCCAATTATCATTGATCAATTATCAATGAAGCCTGATGAAACCAATCAATTAAACACATTATCTAAAGATATAGTTTCTCTTTTCCCTGGCCTCCAGCGCCACCGTAAGGAGCCTTGGAGTTAACTTTGATCAGAATATGTCCTTTAATTCCCATATAAAACAAACTTCAATGCCTTTTTCACCTACGTAACATTGCAACAATCAGGCACATCCTGTGTCAAAAGTGATGCAGATAAATGAGTCCATGCTTAAGTCCCTTAAGACTCTCCAGCTGATCCAAAATGCTGCGGCACGTTTACTGACAAGAACCAGGAAAGGAGATCATATTTCTCCAACATTAGCATCTCTACACTGGCTCCCTGTAAAATCCTTCTCCTCACCTATAAAGCCCTTAATGTTCAGGCAGCATCATATCTTAAAGAGCTCGTAGTACCCTATTACCCCACTAGAGCACTGCGCTCCCAGAATGCAGGGCTCCTTGTGGTTCCTAGAGTCTC
>JAVQJF010068710.1:0-79630 GCA_036023855.1 Gadopsis marmoratus
GAGGGAGAAAAATGGAGTATGTAAGGATTGACAATACATGGAGTTATCTCTCACATGAACAAAGCCCCTCTACCACTGATAAGGGCAAAATGCGGACATTCAAGGAGCTTGATATGAAATTTGTGCACTTGTGATGTGTTCACAACCTGCTTATTGTTTCGTCTAAGTGGCCTTTATTTACTTGTGTGTGCGCATGATGTGCTGTGGGTGGAGGGAGGTGTCACTTTCCCTCTTTATTCCCTTCATCGTGTCATCTACTGAGCCACTGGACACAGCCTTTTCTCTCATTATCTTTCACTATCTTTTAATTTTTCTCCGGAGTTTGTGTTATCTCTTTGCATTGTTCTCTCTTTGCTATTTTATCTGACTCTCCCCGGCACACACAGTCTCCCATGCAGCATTATATTAAAAAAAAAAACCTCCTTGTGGCGTGTGGAAACCTCCTTCATTTGGGTTTGCATCTCCTATTTTCTGCGGCTCTGTCTTTCTCTTGTTCTCCCATTTTCTCATTTTCTTCAATATTCCTCACCCCCCCCTCCATCTTCCTCATTTTCACACACGTCATTCAGCACTGAGTCATCGTCTCATGTGCATTCAGCATTTGTCCCTTTGCTGGGTCTTTCCTTTCAACCAATCTCCCCTTCCTATATAAATCCCTGCCACATCACCTCCCTGGGCAACACAGAAAATTGGAAACCTGTCATCGCTCTTCTAAGATTAACTTTGACTTAATACCATAAACATAATCAGAAGAGTATGTTGCATTAGCCTGTCCAGCTATAATATGATATTAAAGGGAGGGTTCGACATTGAGAAATAAACGTACTCGTGTTCTTGTTGAGAGTAAGGTCCGAAACACGTTCCACGTGACAAATGCTCGACCCCAGTGAACATTCTCAACACTCACTCTTATGCTCTGGTGGAGAAGCTCAGTCCTCATGGGGGCGACATAGAGCTAATCGGAGTGTTTCCAGGATAAGGACATGTCCAGCTAGAGCTTTGAACTGGTCAGCTACGATATTTTGAGTGGAAGTGAATCCAGATGGAAAGGGGTCAGTTTACCATTTTTGTTTCATGCTATAGCACCCCTAGCTGCAGCTCGTGGTTGTGTTGCGTTAGGAATTTGCAAATGTGAAATTGATCTTGTGTAGCTTGTAGCTCTTCCGCGTTGGCGTACTTGCATGGATCATGGTAGTGACCTTAAATTAATGGTTTGCTAACTCTTGGTAGGAAACGCGAAACCAACAGCAGTCTTCTGTGTTAAAGTCTGATGTTTTGCCGACCCATCCATTCGTCGCTCTATAACAATGTCGCCTGATTTTATTCTCTTCTCATAATTACTATCGCCGTTCGTTAGAGGGCTTTGTGTGCAACCATATGTCACTGTAGGGCGAGAAAAGAGTGATGCTGTCATCCTTCCTGGTCTCCATGCTGGAAGAGGTTACCATGTCAGGACCAAGTATGTTACTAATTGTGAAATGTAAGTGGTCAGTATTTTAAGAGAAATGCCTAAACATTTATTTCAGCTGGAGGTGATTACCACTCTGAATGTAATAATATTAGATAACAGTCAGGTCCTGCAGACAAGAATGCTTTACAACTTCTGATCCAGTCTGGGAAACACACTCAGCCAGCGATCACAAAGGCTGTATATTCAGAAGATAAGAGGCACTTTGCAACAACAGAACACAATACAAAAAGGTGCCACTTTGACCTACACTTAGTATGATCCCACCCACATACTGTACATCTGGTGGAGGTTTGGAGACTCATACATGTAGTGTTTGTGTATGCTGCCAAGTTCCAAGTACTACAACATGGTGAGGGAGTAGTTTGTTTGATGTCGTGACTGATCTGAAAGTGGACTAAGTGTTTTGTCTGCTGGAGTGCTTTTTAACACTGCTTTTAAGGGATACCCGCCCCCCAATCCAACCCTGTGTGTTGTGTTTGTATGTGGCCTCAGCCACTCTCCCTAAAAAGGTCTTTCCCCTGCAGTAAAAGCAGAGAAAGCACCGGAGGCACAAATGGAGGGAGAGATGGATAAAGGAAGAAAGAAAGACAAGAAAAAGAGCAACAGCGAGAAAAACAAAGAGAGCAGGATAGTGTGAGGCGAGGTGGAAAAAAATAAACCATGAGTGTACTGCAGTTCAGCAAAGCCGGTTCAATTAGTCCATATGAAAGAGTGGTTCTTTTGCTCTGCTTTAAAATGTCATTTCTAATTGCTAGGATTACTGAGGCACTGTGTGATTGTGTTCCTGCACACTTTGAAGTGGTATAGGGCTCGCTAATAAAATAACAGCAATAATTACGGACAAATGACAAATAGGTGTGGAACAAGGAGAACTGCTTCAGGAGGTTTTATCACTGGAGGTTGCTAGAACGCACACGTGATGAGTTAACACAAAATGTATTCTGACTTTAACCAAGTCGGACCTGTGCATTGTTTCAGTCTACGGAGAGTTGTTTTCAGAACTAAGACTTGAATGCATTACAAAACAAACGCACAGCCTATTAGGCGGCCTGACCTATAATTTGATAAATGTTGCCCTCGGTTCACAGAATTGGTCAGTTAGGAGTAAAGAGCTGCGATAGAAAGATATGGGAGACATATTCATGAATAAAAAACAATGTTTTTGCGTAGCGTCACCTTTTGATCCGCCACTGATATGAAGCCTATTTGTTCATCACCCTCTGGAAACCACCTGGGACTTGATGTGCCCCTGTTTCCATTGTTGGATAATGTTATTACCGATTCACTGTATATATTTACACGTTAGATCCCCTAATCCTCTCTGCTGGACCTGCAATGAATGTTAAGTAGGGATGCTGTGATAACACTACTGACTCAATTCCTGAATACAAAACATAATGCATCTGTAGAGGAGAATACTGCCTTACAATAAAAACCATAACAATTACTGATTTTTGTTAGCGAACAGATGAAAATAAGTAGAATACAACACATTTCAGAAACCTAAATTTTCAGTGCAAATGCAGGAGAAAACCTGTTTTTCAGACTGAGGGGGTTTTTTTGCCCTCACCGTGAATCAAATACTAATATTAATGTGCTCCTAAAATGAAACACCTAGGCTACATTTACAAAAAAATATGGAACATTTTTACTTAACATTCCTGAACTTTGGTCTTAGCCATGAAAACTGCCCATGACATCCCTTAACCCTGTGTCTAATTATCACAACAGCCATTTCCTTCTTTTTTCCAGTGATTCTTCCGGTTCATATTTTTTCACTTAGTGCCGCCAAATGTTTGCGAAACAAGTAAAGATTTTGATCAGTTTCAGATGAGCTCAGTAGAAACACGTCTGCCTTCTGTAGCTATCTGGCTACTACCTGTCCTTCAAATTTAATAATTTTGGCTACCCACCAAGACAACTTGTTCCCTATTACCACCACCACAACAGAAGTCAGTCTCTGTACACAATCCTCTTCAGTCATCCTCCAAATGGAGCGTGTGTGTGTGTGAAGGAACGTACAGACAAATGCTTCACATGTTGCTTATGAAAAACATGCACGTCTGTATGCACGAGTGTACGTGTATTTGGATGCATGAGTAGCTGAGATGCCTACTGCATGTGCAGATCTCTAAGAGTGTGCTTATGCAAATGCACGGGTCACTCAGGGAACAATATCTCTCCAATTTAACACAGCAAGTACAAGCTGAAATCGGGCCTGACACCGTGACATTAATTTGAAACCCGAAGGCTCAGTCTAAAGGATAGGTGTAATATTCATCCTGAATACCTGCAAACCTCCCTAAAGTCAAATGGGGAAGGCTGTGCTAAATGGAAATTGATGCAGACATTAGAGATGCTGCATTCGTGGGGAGACAGCTCGGACTGGATTACAGAAAGACTTTTGGTCTTCAAAGCTGCACAAGGCAGGGTTTTTAACACTGACATTTGTAGTCAGTCACCCACTCACTCAGCAGTGTTTGCTGGAGTGTGGGCACTTACTGGTTTTAACAGACGACATCACATCACCCCGATCCTGGCCTCTCTCCATTGGCTCCCCCATCCGATTTAGAACTGATTTTAAGATTTTACTGATCACATATAAGGCACGCCTGGGTCTGGCCCCAAGCTATATAGCAGAAATGCTGACCCCACATGAGCCAATTCGAAGCCTTAGATCCTCAGGTGGGGCCCTTCTGGTTGTTCCAAAGTCGAGGCTTAAATCTAAAGGTGACCGAGGTTTTGCCATCAGGGACCCTCGACTCTGGAACGACCTGCCTGAGGAGACAAGGCTGCAGAATCAGTGACCTCTTTTAAATCTCTTCTTAAAACACATTTTTATAGACTTGCTTTCATGTGATGTCGTCTTGATATTGTACTTTTATTGTCTTTTTATCGCTTTTATTGGTTTTAGTTCTTTTATTTTTTTTGTATTAATCTTTGATATTGCTTTTTTTTGCTTTTATATTTTAATGCTTTCTGTTTTATTACTTTCTGAGTACCCTGTTTTTACCTTCCCTGTCAAAGCACTTTGTGAACTCTGTTTTTTAAAGGTGCTATATAAATAAAGTTTATTATTATTATTATTATTATTATTACTCTAGCTTGTGAACCACATGGTGGCGGTGCGCCGCAGAGACACGGCCCCCCATTAGTGGTGCATGTAAAAGCACTACAAATTTTTTGGGTGGAATATTACTTTAATTTAAAATGCATTCTATGTGTCTCTCAATTCAGACAGCATGAGTGTATAGATACATATATATGTGTGTGCATTTTATGTATATAGGCATCAGTAAACATATAAACTGTGAGACACATTTTACCACCATCACTTAATGATATTGTAATTTCACCCTTTATTGTTCATGCAGCACAATGAACAGCAAAGTGCTATCAAATACCTGCAGCTGTCAGCATAACAAACAGTGCAAGACTCACACATGTTTTTTTCGGACACTTCCCTCTTCTGTCCTCGTCCTCTGCTTCACCCACTCTAAACGTCTCTCCCGCTCGATATCTTTCTCCCCCTCAGCCGATCGCCCTCACATAAAATCTACTGCAGGTGTTCCAATTTGTGTGTGTAAATGTGTCGTTCATGTGAATGTGTGTAAGTGAGCATTTCACCCCGCCTTTGAATGGAATACTGCAGCACCGAACCAAGCATGCCCACGGCTACACTTATCCCAGCTTCCTGGCCTCTCTAGTAGGATGCAGCCTGCTCTTTATCCCTAAACAGGGAGCATGCTTTTTTTGTTTGTTTTAAAACTTCTTTTTTTAACACTCTCTCTCCACCCACGCCGTGCCAGCTGTGCAGCTTTGGACTATGAACAAGGTGTTGTAGGTTGTGGGTTGAAAGAGCAGACAGAATGAAAGAGTTAGGGAAAATAAATGAGAGTTGAACACTGCTATGGTTCAGAGTTTGAAAACGTTGCCAGGTGAGAAGGGATTTGTGACGTTGAGTTACTGAGCAGCACATTTGTCACGCAGACTTTGTTCAAAAGAAATTTCCTTTGTTAAATTTTCCTGGAAGTTATTACGCAGAGTAACGGCTACACCTTCTCGGGCAGGGTGACACGATAGTCACAGTCAGTCAGCAGCTACGTGTCCTAGAGGAACGTAATGGACCCAGCCAGTTATGGACAGTCAGTATGCTCGCCCTGACCTTTCCCTCATTTCAAACTCCTCACATTCTTTGAACTAAAAGTTAACTATGTTGCATTCACTGCAAAGCAGCAAAATGTGGTCACGCAGATGACTCATTAAATTTAAAGTGGTTCTCACTTTTCCAGAAACTCTCTTCCTGCATGTTCTGCATACCGAGTTGCCATTTTCAATTAATTTCCCCATGGCACTCTTAATAAACCAAAATATGGTCAGAACGGACCTAGAAGAGTGAGGGTTGGGAAGGAAATGTCACTGCCTTCTTCTATGATGCTACTATAACTGGCCAGTTTAGTGGACACAATGACTCCTGTGGTTATTGTTGTGGATGTCTACACAGGGTTTGTACAGCTTTTTAAGAGTAAAATTAAAAAGCACTATCAAGGCACCTAAACCAAAGAATGGACTCTGAATGGGCCCTTTTTCCAGACCCTTTATCGTCACATCTGAACTGTTACTATAAATACCAGGAGGCAACAAACAAATATGATGATGGGATTGTTTCATTTCAAATATTAAAAGAATTTTGGTTTACACGAGTGGGTACATTTGAAATCAAGCATATTCCTAAACTTGAAAACATAACTGTTAAAACTAAGCATTTTCCAAACTTTCAAGACTTTGTATGAACCGTCTGCAGCCACGCTAGATATAGCAGTGATTTGAGCTAAATGCTAACATGTGGAAAATGCTAAAATGCTGATGATCAGCAGGTAATGTTTACCATATTCACTATGAAAGCTTAGCGTGTTAGCCTGCTAATTAGCATTAAACATGGCATAAAGTGCAGTTGAAGCTGATGGGCATTTCATTAGTTTGTCAGGTCAGAAACTAAAGTATTGAGCAAATTGAAATTCTGTTGGTGATGACACAAGATGAAAAGTCAGGGAACCACCAAAGTCAGCAGAATTTATCGTCCAGGGACCTTGGCTATCTGTAGCAAATTCCAAAGCAGTCCACTGAATAACTATCAAGATATGTCATTCAGACCCAGAAATGTCAACCACATGGTGACGATAGACTCAGTGGCTCACCAAAGTCATCATCTGGGGACCATGGATGTCTGTACAAGGTTTTATGGCAATCTATCCAATAGTTGTATTTCAATCTGTACCAAGGTGGTGGACTGACTGACAGATGGATCCACCTACAAACCAACATCCACAGATCCATGCTGATAGCTTGGTTAAAAATAAAATTGCCATGCAGATCACTTTCCCCCTGTGAAGAGTAAATTGCAACAGATTGCTAACTCTTTTCTGATACCAGTCACGCCCACCTAAAAAAAATAGACCAACAGATAGAACAACACTGATTTACCAGCCAGTGTTAACTCCCCTCAATTTGTGTGGAATCAAAATGAGAATTTTTTATTTTTTATGAGGATTAACCAAGCTCAAAATTTACCTCTCACATGTCAGTAACAGGTGGTCATCCTCTATATAACCCACTATACAATACAAGTAGTTTATCTAGATGTACAGCATATAGAGCACCCAGTAACAGATGTGGGAACAGCAATGACATCAACATGCTGATTCAGCACTCTGCCTTGCTGTCTGTATAGGTAACCAGTAGAGTTCCTTTCAATATTAGTCTTAAAATTACATTAGTGTCTTCATACTTGCCACTAAACCAACATGTTTACACAGCACACTGCACTGGCCTTGACTGGCCAACCCACATCGCTTCATACAACAATATAAAAATTGTATTTTAGCAATGTCAGAAATCTGACACTGTGTAACCTCACATGATTTTAACTGAATTCACCTCTGTCAAAAGATACATTTGTTTGTCTGGTTTTCCTGCTGGAAGAAAAAAAAAAGTATGATAGTAAAAATACAAGGACATAGCATGTTAGAATATTCTTTCTGCTTTAAATATGTATGTGGTCTGTGCTTTTCCTTGACCTCCTTTAGGTTCCTCCTATCTAAAACAACTCAGCCATCTGTCTCTGTCTCTCACTCGCACACGTGCACGGGCCTAAACACAGAAGGACGTGTAAGAAAACACCGACTTAACTAAAACAGACAAACCACTATTGGCCCGAGGTAGAGACGGACTTGTGTGGTGGTGATCTACAAGGACAATTCTCCATTTGGAGCAGCGCATTAAACATGCTTTTAAAGAGCTGGTGATAAAATGTGAAGCTCTGGGATTGGAGAAATGAATCCATTCTCGACAGACTTTTTCCCTGGCCCCTTTCGCTCTATTATTGGGTTTGGAGCTGTCCAGGAGAGACCGGAGGGATCGAAACGTAAATTTATATCCCTGCGATGTGGAAAGGCTTGGGGGAAAGAAAAGTAAACACACTGCATGGAAAAGGGAATAATGGAGAGAATCGGTTGGGAGGAAGATCGGGTAAAATATAGCACGTAAATGTGAAATAGCCATTTAGGTCATTTTAAGAAAAAAAAAACCCCAGCTCACCTGCAAAAGCACTTTCTGCCATACAATCTAGAAATGCAGCACTCCAAGAAAATTGCCAGAGTACTTGTAAAATCATTTTCTCCCAAGAGCAACAGCCACAGGATGAAACACTCATTCAATGAGAATTCACTTTGATTACCTGAAATTGTTTTGCACTTCCTGCATAGGCGGAGTTTGACATTTTCACTGGGGAAGGGGGGGGGGGGGTCCATTAAGATGAGCAGAGTGCAAACCTACAACAGAGTATTAGGACCACAGGCTGATTAGTCATAATATTACTAGAAAACAAGCTGTAATATTTAAAAAGTCCTAAAATCTAGAGAGAAAAAAAGAAACAGTATTATGATAGTATAAAGAAGTAGGTTTCTTTCAGAGTAAAATGTCTCCTACATCAGCACAATTACAGGATAAAATGAATTCATTATTGCAACACAGAGTGCAGAAAGAAATTACACTTTCACCCCTGATGATGAATTTTGATTGCAGAGTAGTGCAAGTAACAGTTAGGAGTCTAAAGGGAAATCAGTTTTGCAAAGTTGTGCAATGTAATCACTGTCATAATCATAATCATACACAACACTGAGCATTAAAACAAGTTAGAATTCACAACAAGTCAACAACATAGAAAGTTTAATGATCGACCGATCCGTATGTGTTGCTATTGAGTTATTCTCAGTGAGTTAAGACATTAAGTACAATCGTGGCTGCCACAAAACGTTCTCCTCTCCAGCAATGAACGAAAGCCTTAAATTGAATCAGATGTACTTGACCTAACAGGTTCTCCATTATGAATATCACACAAATGAACGTTACTGATTAGCCTATTTTGCACTCTCCCTCTGTGCACTCCACCTCACCTCTCCACCTACTGTAATAGGTATTTAAATGGATAAAAAACCATCGCAAACCAAAGAAACAATTTTATTTCATATTTATATCCCCCCCCCCAAAGACCAATCAGGTATGAATTCATCCAGACCAGCGGGGATATATCTTTGCACATTTAAAATACCTGACCCATGCTGTGCAGCAGAGCCCTGGCTGCTTCAAATTATAATTTCATAAAAAAATAAAACAAAAATAAAAACCCTTGAGTTAAAAATCAACACAGTATGTAAAGAACCACAATGGTCTTTTCCTGAACACATTTCCACCTAGAGCTACACAACCTCTCGGAGGGGAATCCAGGGATATGAATGCACATTGAATGGAGGGAAACGGATGATTATAGTCTGGCCTTAAGGGTGTGAAAGGATATGGAGTAAAAGAAGGAGAAGCACACCTGCTAACGAGAAGCTTTGCCAAGAGGGCGTTGGAACAAGAGCTCCTCTTAATATTGAACACACGATGTTTTAATGCAACATATATAACAAGCTATACGATGTTTAACCTAAAATATTACAAATTCAGCCTTTGGAAGAAATCCCCGCATCTCATTCCCTCCATTCATGTTGATTTATAAAAGGCGAAATCAACAAAGATCTATTACCAGCATCTGACTTCTTTCACTGCTTGGAGTCATGATGGAAAATGGCAGCTAATAATGGAGTAAAATGAAAGTGGAGACTCCACAATGGGTTTTCAGGTTTCCAACATGGGCTCAACAGCTTGGCTTGCTGCTAGCTCACCTCCAGCCTGGGTGCCTTTCACACTTCAGTAAGTTAGACCTGCCTATCTACATAACATAATATTAAGAACATTTAGTTAACACCATAATTCGGGGTCGCGCACAATAAGCGCAACACCAGACTGCTCCTGAATCCCTAGATCGCTCGTGTTGGCAACGTGATGGGAAAAATATTAAGGTGAATATAATGGTCAAAGGGAGGGCGAGCAGCATTTAAAGTAATCAGGTTACAAAATAGTTCTCAATGATTAGGTAAAGAAATCAGTAAGAAATGATGTTAAAAATAATTATGTTTAATTGTTAATAAAATAAAGGCAGGAGAGGAAGGCAGAGTTTCCACTTCAAAAATGAGATGTATTGAAGTCTGACATCTTCTGACTCCACAGATTGCCCACGCTCTATTATAACTTATAATCGCCCAAATTGTATACAGTATCATCGTTTTATGAAAGTCAGGTTTTCAGAGACTGATCACCATCCGTCTTGAATACGTTTTTATGAATGCTGTGGACTCAAAGATGAGCATTTGAATAACTTTTAGCCTTGTGAAGGCCACGGAGTAGCTCTCTGAGTCTGAGAAAATAACCCTGATGATGTCGTTAGATAAAAGTTAATTGATCAAATATTCAATAATTATGATAATTATCATGCTTGGCCATCAGACCTATCTTTTATGCCCTGAAGTTATTATATAATAGTGTCACTTTTATACATGTCATAATACCTCTTGAAACTGCTTCTTCTTTTGTGCTCCACCCCTCTACTTTCCACTTTATCCCCCTTTTCTTCCCACATCATCCCATTTTTCCTCCTTTCTCTCTCCTCTTTTCTTCTCCCATGAGGCTGAGCTGCTGTGAAGAGCCTGTGCACTAAACGTTGTGAGCAAGACTGAATAGTAGGCTCTTGTTCTGCACTAAGCTGACACCCTACCCACACACACATGTATGCACACACACACATAGAGATAGACAGACGCTTACTGTATCCACCCACAAACTGCACACTATGACTCTGCAAGGACTACAAAAGAAACACATTTCCTGGACCACTGCATTGTCAGCTTCCACAATAGACCTAATGAGATCGAGACAACAGACAACAGACACATGTAAGGTGTTTGTGTTTCCATTGTGTGGGGGGGGGGGATTTATAGCATGAAGGTGCGCATGCCATACGAGACGTCCCAGCACGCGGCGGTGCACCGCAGACCGTAGAATATCTCCATATTTGGTTGATTAGACCCGTTTTTTTTATTGAAGAACAGCACAGCTAATGAGACTCTGCTAACTTAAACACACTACATTACCTAGAACCTCTCCACATTAAAAGCACCCCACCAGTTCACCAGTGGAAGGCTTTAAATGTGAACAGCGACAGCAGGAATCGTCCAGTTCGCTTCAGCAGTAAATTTAACACAGCTCCAGTATGGTTGAAAGCGATCAGCGAACAGTAAAATAAGGTCGATATCTGCAAGTCCAAGCCGGAGCGTGGGTGTGTGAAACTAAACTCCAAAATTGCAGAGCTACAAACGTAAAGAGAGCCGAACACATGGCTTGGCACGGCCGAAGCAGACTGAACCGAGCCCGTGGAAAAACCCTAATCCACAGTCCTGGATAATAGCCCTGATGAGTTGACCCCGAGGTAGAGTGGTGCTGCTACTGGCATGTGTTGTGAAATGGAGAGTCACTGACTGTATTGTCGGGAGCGAGCTGGCAAGAAACGGTCCAAAGCTGAGAGGACGTGAGAACGAGAGAAGCAGACAGAGAATGGAGAGAAGGAGTGCAAGGAGGAGAGCAGATATTTTGTATTTTGCGTGGGAGAGATGGAGTGCAAGACAGAGACAGACACAGAAAGCATGCATGGGAATGAAAGAGGAGAGACAAGGAGAATATGACAAAAAGCAAAAAGCGTGTGTGTGTGTGAGGCAGTCTGACACACACAGGCCACATGAGAACAACAGAAGAAGAATGACAGACTGCATGAAGGAAATACAAAACAGCAATTAGAAAAAGAGTAAACGGCAGCAAGCGAGAGAGAGAGAGAGAGAGAGCGGGAGAGATGGAGACAAGAGGGAGGAGAAGAGGGTACAAGACGGCTTTTATTACACAACATGTGCTGTGGACAGATGGCGGTGAATTATGCATTAAGGCTTTTACACTGCTCCTGTACTTTTGCACTAGAGTAGAAAATGATCCTGCATGCGGAACAAAATGTTTAGCTAAGTTTTCACATCTATACCCCGGGGGGGGGGCTTTCGTTTTAAACATTAATACAGCAGGACATACAGCTGGACATCTACACAAAACTAAAGCACAATGTACTTGATGCACACATCGAGTATTTCTATGGAAAATCTTTTATTTTAAAGGAATTCCAATTGTGATTAACAACCGTGTGATTAACAACCATAAAACATTAACACTGTTTTGCATCCGGATATAAGGGATAAGGTTGCTGTTATTCTGTGTTTTACTTATCACCAACAAATCTCATGAAAAGGTCTATCAATACTTCCTTATCAGTGGCACCCAACTCTTATTTGTTCCAACTGAAAAAATCTACTCAACCAGGTCACAAAAATGTAGTTTCTTTTTTTGTCACAGTTTTATTTCCCCAAAACAGCTGGGCAGCGTAGCTTTAAGCAAACATGACTCAAACAGGAGTAAAGAGTGTTTTTGTAGGAACTATTTTCAGAGGCGGATTCATAGACATTTGGTGCTCTAGTGAGTATTTATGATGACAGGACATGTGTGTGTGTGATTGACTACAATTGTTCCTTTATTATGATTGTTAATCATAATGACGATCATAATTATTAATCATAATGTTAATTACAATAAAAAGGAAACATGTCACCCTGTGCAACGGCTCATTGAGTTTTTAATCGTTTTTAGACAACAATGGAGGTCTGTGGCATGTAAGAAAAAGTTAAATTGAATTTGTTGACAATTTAAGACAATCTAATATCACATTACATTTTTGCAACATTTCTAACGTGTCATCATTTGTAGTTCATGGAACAATTTGCTGCAATAAACATGGCAAATTCGTCATGTTTTGAATGTAGATCATGTTTTCATTGCATTCGGTCTGTCTATCCGTGTTTTGGCAGGATTTCTAAAAGGTTGAATTTTTATTGGCAAGAGTATTGCAGCGGTGTGTGTGGTTCTTTCCAAAAGGCATATAACTTCTGAATGGGTTTATTTGCACGGCACTAAATCTTGTGCTCGTATCAAACGAGGCAAAAATCATTTCCAGGTTGGACACAGAAGGCTTGCCAGAGTTTCCAACAAAAAAAAAAAAAAGGGTTAAAGGGTGTAATGTCATGTTGCAGCTGCAGGAATTAATGGAGAAATTATGAAATTGGTTAAATAAATAAATCTACTTTCCAACAGTCATTCAGTGTTTCTAAACCTCAATTTCTGTCAATCAGAGTCACATAATAATTATCATCTAACTGCAAATTCTCCAAATCAATCCCAGGCAGGTCATCCAGGGGTTCGGCATTACAATTCAGGTCTTTATGGATCTTAATTCAACTGACATAGCTCAGGAAAACAGAAATCGCTCTACTGCAAAAAGCACAGAACCACAGTGCAAGCCATTTGGAACAAATGTGGATGGAGGGAGGAATGAAAAGTGTTGGGATGACATTTGCTTCACACCCAAGTGAGTTTGTAGTCATGCAGTCGTATCGGTCCAACCCCCCCACCCCCCTTCCCCAAGTGATAGACTTGGAGCAGCCCACCCTGTCTGCTGCCAGTCATATTGGCCTTCCTGGCACGATGGCCTGTCAGAGGTCCTGCCAAGCCTGGGAACAGACTAGTCCTCAGGCCAAGGGGACACATGCTAGTAAGGGAATTTGGCAGTACTGGAGTGTAAAGAGAGAGACGGGGAGGAAATGGCATTAAGAGGGAGAGAGAATACAGAACACTGAAAGCGACAGAGGAATACAGGAGGAGGACAAAATGCAACGATACCCAGAAAGAAGACGCGATTTGTAAAGGAGAGAGCCTACAAATGCTGTCAGTATAATTAAAATTAAATGATTAGAAGTCATCCTCTTTTTCCTTTCCAACTCACAACTCTCTCCAACTCCTGTCTGCAAACAACGCTGTTAATGAGACACAGTGTCTCTCTGTCTGTCTAACACACACACACACACACACACACACACACACACACACACACACACCTTCTCCCATGCAAACTCATACTTCACAGACAGTACACACAGCTTCATGGCAACTTGCTCACACAGTATACACAGATGTAATGAGAGTTTGGTGTTGACATTGTGAAGACTGACGGCTGTTATTAAGTCAGAACGTGTATTACTCTGTTAGATGCTTTGGAACTCGGCTTGATTGTGACTTCTACATCTCGCAGGCATGTTCCACAAAAATAAATAAATAAACAAATCACATGTGAACAATCCCAAAAACAAATGCTAATACCAATGAACAGACATATAATTCATGCAGGCAAGCGCCAACAATAAGAAGGTATTACAGAAGCAATTGAGAACTCCTACTGTTTTTCTGTCCAAAATGCTAATTCGTGTTCTCTCATCAACTGCGTCGCATGTTTGGGACCAACAGAATGTGCAAAATTACTCATTTGAGTCTGCGATGAAGTTGGTGCACCATCAACAAATGAAGCACAATGTAGAACAGCTTAAGTATACACTTTTCAGAGAATCGACCAACTGTTGATCAATGTTTAAAGTAAGCTTTGAACCTAGCAGAACAAAACCTATTCCTTTCCTGACAAAAATTGAATTCAAGATTGTAATTATTCTTTTCAGTATTTTTCACCTTCTTCTTCTTCTGAAATCAAAAAAATACAAAGAAATAAAAACAAATTCTTGTGAACTAAGAGCGACCATGTAAGCATTCTGCTTAGCATTCTGTCTCCACAGTAGATACAGTTTATCAGATAGGCCTGAAGCGCATAACATGACTGCATGGTTTATTGGTTTTCATCATGCGCGCACACACACACACACACACATGCTTAAACTGTCAAAATAAATTAGATGTGTAGATGTAGCCACAACATTCAGCCAGCATGGGCACCCTGACAGGTCTGCGGCTACGCAGGCCCATATGCAACAAACTGTGATGCCCTGTGTGTTCTGACACCTTTCTATCAGAAGCAGCATTAACGTTTTCAGCAGTTTGAGCTACAGAAGCTCTTCTGTTGGATCAGACCACACGGCCAGCCTGCGCCACCCATGACCCTGTTGCCGGGTCACCAGTGTTCCGTCCTTGGACCTCTTTTGGTAGGTACTGACCACTGCAGCCCGGGAACACCCCACAAGAGCTGCAGTGATGGAGATGCTTTGACCCAGTCGTCTAGCCAGCAGTTTGTTTCTTGTCAAAATCGCTCACATCCTTCCACTGGCCCATTTTTCCTGCTTCAAGACATAAACTTGGAGGACAAAATGTTTACTTGCTACCTAATATATCTCCCCCAATGACAAGTGCCATTGTACAATGAGATAATCAATGTTCTTCACTTCACCTGTCAGTGGTCATAAAGTTATGGCTGATCAGTGTATACTGTGTGTGCCGTACGCACTGACACTGGTACTGAATGTGTGTATTGAAATAAATATGACAAATATTAGAGGACAGCTTGGATTTGTACCGTTTACATTTCTGCTTGTGAAACCATTTCGTTTAAGAAATCAGATACCCACAGATGAACTCCACGGCACCAGGGTATATCACACATAGTCACACACATTATGCAGATGCAACTCGCAGAAACACAAGATAAGCACGCACTTGCAGACACAAGCATATGTATGAGGAAGGACAAGAATATGCACGCCCGCACAATATTTGTACGCCTAAGAAAAAACATTCAGAATCACGTATGTATGGAAAGCACACAAGTAAACACTCATTCTCTCTGTGTTTAATAAACCTATAAATCTATAAACTCAGTCAGTGTAGCTATGCGACTGTGTTTGTTACCCGCAGAAAACTAAAGCCTTGGACAGAATCTGTTAAAATCATACGTGGACAATATTATTTCACTGCTTTTTTCTGTCTCACACACTCACCTGTAATCCGAGATAGTCTTCTGATTACATTATACATTTACACAGATTTACAATAAACTCTGCAATTCTGTTGCAGCTATGATGCAAATTGCAGCTTTACTCTGATGTCAAACACAGTAGACTGAAGTATAGAGGGGGGTAATAGTCGGTGTGCCTGTCATCTGTATTCATCCATCTTTGTGTATGATAAGAGTGACAGACAGACAGACAGATAGATAGATAAATAGATGCACATAGTTTTTGAGTCTCTGGCTTCAACATACAGTGATGAGCACAGTACAGCGTTGAGGTGCTATTTTTTCATCATATCCTGGGAAGCTATTCAGCACATGTTTACAATATTCAAATCTCTGTTCTTGTATAGAGGTCTTACAAATATGCACGCTATAATTGAGCTGTGTGTTTGCATGGCGGCGTGCCTTTTTGTGTGAATGCATTCTTGTACCGAACCTGAGAAGTACTGAAAGATTAAGAAGAGAGAAGCCCTTTCATCTTCTTAATTTAAGTCTAAATGTGTGCGTTGGGAGGGCTGTGCCACTTTTGGTTCTGGTTGCTCCTCCTTTTTTTTGGAACCGTCCAACCGTCAGGTGCACCCCCAACCCCCCCCCCGCGAGCATTTTGACGAATACAGTCCTCTCCCAGACTTGCTGAGGTTGCTTTTGGTTTCGCTGCCGATGACACGGTGAGAAACGTCTTCACGAGGGAGGAAGAAGCGGCAAGCAACCTCGGGAGGATTTGCCATCATCAAATTCAACTTGGAAAAACAATGCAGGTCTTAATTAACACTAAATGAGTAATTGATGAACAATGAGTGTGTTTAGGGGGAAGCTTGTTTGATCACGTAGATTAGGGATGGCGGGCTGTCTAACACAAACAACCTTACAAAACAATACTTTAATGCCCATTTGTGTGAGTGTGTGTGAGGGGGGTATATCTTTCAGCAGCTAGTTTGTCTAGGCTTGTTTTTCTGTGTGGGTTATTTGTGAGAATGACTGTGTCTCTCAACAAGGGAGATAATTAATTTTAAGCATTAGCATGCCTGCCTGTGTTTCTTTGGACCCAGAGTTATTGTAATGCAGATTGACTGCTATGACTTTGAGAACAGTTTCAAGAGTCCAAACAAGAGGCGAGGAAAGGTAAAATGCTGCTGAGGGATTACGCACAAATCGCTGGGCTCAGTTTGCAGTCTGGTTGAGAGATTGGCACGTGGTTACAGACGGTGGACGCGTGCTCGCCACATGCTGAAACATTTGAATACGATTTGACACCCTGCCAGTACGTTTGTTTGCTGTGACACTTTTCAAAGATAGCTGATACAGGTGAATGATGGAAGTCTTCATGCACTACTGTATGTGTAGTGTACTGTAATGTGTTACTTCCTCAAGTTCCAGACATTTGATCACAAGCGGCCTCCAACCTGCCGACTACTGCTAACTGCTATCATATTTTGAGGTCATTTGTTGACATAACTCTCTTAGAAATCCAATGCAGTTTTTCTTTCCAGCACAACACTTGAGAATTCCACTTGCATTTGCATATCCATCATTTCAGTTCCCTTGATTCCTTCCCTCATCGTATGCGTCTGGTTTAGTAAATGAGAGCAGCTGAGGTATTACGCAGTGAGAGATGGAGAAGGCAACGCTTTGAAACACACCTTTAAATCTAAATGTGGTTTGAGCTCGCTCCAGCATCCAGCGAAATGTGCGATTTGAACATCAAATGCGTTTGATGGTCGCCAAGACGGCTGAAGCT
Organism: Gadopsis marmoratus; assembly: GCA_036023855.1. Classification (NCBI taxonomy): domain Eukaryota; kingdom Metazoa; phylum Chordata; class Actinopteri; order Centrarchiformes; family Percichthyidae; genus Gadopsis; species Gadopsis marmoratus. Next base: position 17,521 of record JAVQJF010068710.1, read on the forward strand.
CACCATCTGATCACGTTTGACTGGGCTTTAAACACTCTTTCCATGTCGCTTATCATAGTCAGAAAGCCAAGACCATAATTATATTTGATATCTGCAAAAACATAGACGCTGCAAACTAAACTACCTGAGGTAAAGTCAAATTATTGCCAATTCAGCTGTAATGGCTCAGTACCGTTACAACCAACAAACACTCAGAACCTGCTCAGAATTAAACATATTCATCAGAACCCCGATTTAAATAATAGAATAGGATAAAAAAAAGTAGCTTAATATTTAATATAAAGTGCAAAGTAAAACAAAGTTAATATAAAATATGAATATGAGGGTGAAAACAGTGACCTCATTGGTGGACTTTTTAAGGTTATCATTGACTTGGATGTTGCATTTGTCATTACATTAAAATTTAACAGTGCTGTTGCATCCATTCCGTATCACGGTTTTTTTCAATTTGCAGGACTATTTGAAGGAAAGATAGTTTGACAGCAAGGCAAGGGCACAATGGCGGAGGATCAGTGGAAGGGGGAAGATGGTGTGAAAGAAAGAAGGAAGGAAGACAGCGAGGAAGTAAACCACAGAGGTAACGATTTGATAGAAAAAGATAGTACAAGAACCAGAGGGCAGGTGGAAATTGAAGAAACACTGCCTTCCTTCTGTCTGCCAGGTCGTGACATAGAGACATCCTCATCTCGTTCCTGCCACCCTGTCTGCCAAGGCCGGATGGTAAAAGCCTTTTTATCTGGTTGTAAGTCATAATCACATGTCACTGTCACTAATATACCTCCACTCCCCGCTCCACAGCTAGCTTGAGAGAGGAGGAAAGTGGCACAGAAATGGGCAAAAAGGACAAAAAAAAAAAAATAAGAAGTGTACATCTTTCCGTACGCCAGGAAAGATATGGCAATAAGGAGTCTGGGGAATTGTGTGTGTTTGTGTGCTTGAGCGTGTGCATATTACACCTTGCGCATGACTGGAACTGAATCCATTTAGCGGGGAGAGAGGTTCTCAATCTGACTGACAACTCTTTCCACATAGTTATGAATCACAAGCAAACAGTCCGCGTGGGGAGACTGCAGTTATAACTCTGCGATGCTGAGGGGAGATGGAGGCAGCAGAGTGCCGCCTGGATTTCACACACAATCACGCAAACATCACTGACTCAAACCTCTCATTCCGTATTTCCGCATCGACACACTCGTGTCAAAACAACGATGCAAAGTTACTCCAACAGTGTCAGCTAAAATGTCTGCGATTCAAGAGGTTTTAAATACAATTCCACCCCCCCGCCTTTTTTTCGGCACTTTTCTCTCGTACAAACAACTATGTCGTTATTTATTTATTTATTTATTTATTTATTACTGAGCTTTAACTACTTTGGGGGTTTGGCATCAAATATGTCCTCATAGACTGTGTTGACATTTTGTAAGAGGGATTTGGAACACAATTCACTAGAATCACATTATAAGTTGCAGTCAATAGAAATGAGAAGGAAATCTCTGTCTCTTGACAGAGTTATTAGACTGAATATTGACTCTGACAGAGAAAATATTGATTTTCTTTCCCCCCTTTTTGTAACACATAAGATGTCGAACTTAAGGCTTTTACGGTGCTGCAAAATGTTATGTTTGTCCTCAAATGGCCAGATCTTAGTCTGTACAGCCAGTAAATGGGCACCAGGCTTAAAGGCAAAGATAAGTCTGCACTGATTTAATTTAAATCACTTTATTTGTTGCAATTGCAGACGCGCGTAGAGTGGTGCAATTAACAAGTCTAAGATTCAAGCAAGGAAGGAACTCGCACCTTAATCAATACAGCCTTCTCTGTATTGGAAAAGTCTGATATGACTTTGTCAGCGTTGCTTTCAGTTGTGGGTCTCAGTGCCGTGTTCTCTGTGCTCTGCAGTGCTATGTGCCCTTTTAGTAATAACACCAGGGTTGTTAGGTAACCAGCAAAAGTTATTTTAGATGTGCTGTGTCTGAGTTATTTTAAAATAATTTAAAATATATTTGTAGATCAACCTACATATTATATAATTAATTAAAATAATTTCCATCACACGAAGAGATACATATGAGAATGCACATTAAATAAAAACAGTTTTTTATCGAGTCAATGAATCATCAGCTGCTTACATCATCTTCGTCTTTTTTTGCTGAGTCTAAAGAAACTGTAATGACACGCAACTTTAAATGTAACGCTCGCTTTAAAATGTCTATTTTATTACATTAGGAAAAGTATAAATATCAAGCCCTAATTGGCTCTTCTTTAGGTACAGAGGATAAATAGATATTAACAAATATGTACATAAATACATGTACACAGTAGACTTGGCCATTACAGTGCAGCCATTAGGTGTCACACACACACACACACACCAAACCAACAGCAGGCAGGCAAATTACGCAATATGTCCTCCTTGATTTTTGGTTCAGTGTCTTTTGAACCTCCCTGTAAGGCATGGCAGTGGCCACAGCGTGAACAAATAACAGTTTCCCTCCTTAAGCTGTAATAACGTGCTGAATGAGGCAGACTGCAAATCTGTCACTGCATGAATAGAACTCTGGAAAAATGGAACAAACCACCCTGTTGGAATACCATTAGTTTGAAATCAGTGGAAGCTGTGTTCCTCAGGGTACTGTATAATAACACTGTATGTCGCGTTGTGATAAGCAGGAGGCAATAGGCACACCCATTAAAACTAATTGACAAGTGGGATAACAAGTACTGGGGAGTGTCAGTTTCTCTGTCATATACACAGTATTTACACAAAGTAAAACTCTTTTGCTCTGCAGTCCTGTCTCTTCTGTTTTCCCCTATTTATTTCTCTTTCTTTCCTACATACGTCACTTACAGACTCCCAGTGCAGCAGTTTCAAAATACTCCCCTACTTACTTCAGCAAAACCTTTCGCTACTTATCAAACTTTTTGCTTAGACCTAAGAGAACATATCGCTTCAGCGAGCTGAAATTCACTTACTGGATTCAAATTCAGCAAGGTGAAAATAGCTGGATTTTAATTAATTTCCATGGTAATAAGGATAGAAGCAAAGTGGTGTAAAAGTCATAAATGCCACAAAGTGCATATATGAAAAACAGAAAGAAGAGCTAAAAATGACTACACACTGCCATCCATTCGTTTATCAGTTATTTTGTAAATAAAAGCTTATACATTTATAGGGTCACAGGGAGGGTGAAGCCGCCCCAGCATGCATTGGTGTAAACATAGAGAATGCCACAGAGAAGATGCCAATCTATCACTGGGATAACTCATATACAGATAGAAGCACACTATCATTTGAAAATGAGAATTGCCAGTTCATCTGAGCTGCATGTCATGGTGTGGGAGGACACCAGAGCACCGAGAGGAAACACGTGCGAAGACGTGGGGTGCATCAACTGACTTTTTTTGACCACATGGGGGCAGTAAATCAAGCTGAAAACACAACATCTGAGATATTATCCTCCTATAAAATTGACAAACGTGTAGGCAAACAGTTGGATTTTTACATACCCTACAGACACGGAGCAACATTAGCATTACTTTGGAGTCTAATTCTGGTTATCTGATGAATGTATGTCCAACATTCACTCTCACTTCAGCTCAGCAAGTCGCAGGCTGTAAAAAAACAAAAACACTGAGCTGAAAGACACTAAAATGCTCTGCAGCGCTGAGGCGGACTGCAGCGTGGTTATATTCCTCTCCAGGCGTGTCAGTACAAATGACCCCTCACACGTTATAATGCGTATATAGTCATTTGATCTATTGTTAATATACAATTATTAATAAGAGAAGCTTTAATTCATGCCAGTGAGATTTAAAATTTTTTAACAAGTGTCCAAAATAGCGGCTTGACAGTTGGGATCTACTGTCTGCTCTGGCAGTGGAGAGAAGGATTACAAGCTTCCATTTAGTTAAACTGAAAATATGCTTCCGGGACAGACCCAGATGGTCCTGAAACTGACTATGTCCAGAACCACCAGGTGACGCCACTGAGCACTGATTTATCAGGCTTACTGTTACCATGTGTTGGTATGGCTCTATTGCTCCTCCTATCACATGTACAGTATACCACACACAGCCTCTATCCCGTGGGGCCTGACCCATAAAGGTAAATTGCTACATGTCATGCACGGGCTCCAAAACTCATTTTGGTTAGTGTCTCCTGAAAGAAGAAAAGATTCAAAAGCCCTCCCACATCTCCTTCCCACCTATGACTCCACATCTTCTTCTCACCTCCCCACCTTTCCACTCCACTCCTTTCAGCTTTATGCTTGGTTTGTAGTTTGCGAGGACAGAGCACAGTGTTTCTGTCACTGGGGAGTGTCAGCATGTCTCTTCACTTGATATGCATTAGATTTTCCACACTTTCTGGCAGTTATCTGATTCTAACTCAATACGCTGCCGAGGGAAATTGAGTCCTAAGGCCAGGAGAGAGAGAGAGAGAGAGAGAGAGAGAGAGAGAGAGAAGGTTGTGGCGGTTCTTTAAATTCATTACAGTATTCTGTTGTGGTCTCAACGGAGCTTGCCTGGCAGCACGAGGCCACGGAGGTATATGTTTATAACAATAGAGAGCTTAGAAAACCATGCTGCCACTGCAACACAGAAGCTGTTCTCTTCAAAACACTTTAATACAACCTGCTTACTTGTTGAAAGTGTGCAGGGGAGTGGGACTACAATAAAGATATTAATGTCCCAGCTTCAAACTGCATGAGGAATTCACAGTGCTGACAGGTGGAAACAAGTTTCGATTTTTTTATGTTCAGGCTCCCTCCTGTCTGGTAAATGGCACCCTGATTTGTAATGCAGATTTTCTGTTACATTTGTAGTCTCTAATCCCAAACCGTCATAAACTGTTTTCGCTGTGCTCCCCTTGACCAGTAAAGTGATCTAAGAACAGCAGAATCATCAGTTTTAGTTTTGCTGTCCAACGATTTATTGTTGTAGGTCCTATTGAACATGTCAGCCTATACAGGTATTTTTTAATACTTATACTTTAATACGTATTTCACACTCAGCTGTAGCAATGTAGTACAACAGATTAAAGGAATAGTTTGACATTTTGGCAAAATATTCACTTTCTGGCCGAGGATTAGATGACAAGATCGATACCGCTAAATATGAAGCCGGTAAGCTTAGGCACAAAAACAAAATCCACCCAGCACCTCCAACACTCACTAACATGTTAAATCTCTTTGGTTAAACACAAAAAGCAAAGTGTTACCTTTGGACAGGCCCAGGCTAGCTTTTTCCAGTCTTTGTGCTGAGCTAAGCTAACAGTTAAGCTAACAACTAAGCTAAGCTAGTAGTGTCACTCTAGGCACACAGAAGTCTATTTCCCAACATGTCAAGCTGTTCCTTTACTTCAGTGCATTTCACTTCTAGTATGTGCTGCATGCCAGTTGGTTGTCTCCGCGTTCCGCTCAGACTAGGCTGCTAAACTTAAGTTTCCCAAAGACCTCAGCTTACATAACTGTTTCATATTATGTCAGACTGAGTCAGCTTCACTGTTCACAAAGAGCAGATAACTGATGACTGCAGCGTACAGTTTAGCTACATGTTTAATATGCTCTATGTTAACCAGCCAATATTAGCATAGAGACACGGCAGCTCTTTTATTACATGCCCAATTCCCCATCTTGATGAAAAATGGTTTCAATCTGTATTTCTTGGCCGAATCATAATTCAAGGAGCAGCAAAAACAGAGACTAAAGTATTGCGACAGATGATAAAAGAGAGCTGTGCTAATCAACTGCTAGTGGAAGACCACTGTAAACTACTTTCTAGGAGTATCATCTCTACTTTCATTTTGTTGTTGCTGTTGTTGTGTTGCTGGTGTGTAATTGTTATTTTTCAGTTAATGTTTATACTGCTCAGGCAGACAGCTGTTCATATACTGACGGCCTTTAGAGGAAGGCAAGAATCCATAACATACAGCATCACATTTGCTACAGCATTGTTCAATGTCTCAAGCTGTCTTTCTGTAGATACGTGTCTCGTTATATATTTCATTTCATAAAAACTCATTTTGGTGTCCTGTGCCCAGTCACAGATGAGACATGACATCAGTCTGGGTTTCGTGGCTAAAACAAACCCAAAGCAGCAGCAGGAATATGAACTTCACCGAGTAACATGGCAGGTGATCTAACAGAGCACTTCATAATCAACACACTGACAAACCACTAGTTGAAGATCACTTTGAGGAGATATCGCCTCTCCCTGAGCTTGCTGTTCGCTACTGAGCAGACAGTGCGTTTCTGTGAGTCAGTTTGTTCTTTAAGCTGTTTTTTCTTTAACAGACAAGGGTCATCATAGGTAAGGTGAAATGCTCGACATCATGTAAAACAGGAAATGAATAGAAGCTGCCTTACATTGCAGAATAAAGGTGTGTGGTTCCTACATGTCCATGATTGTCCTTTGAAATCATGGCGGTCTCTTATGATCCATGACGGTGAGGCATGCAAAGCCTCTCATTCATAGACTCAAGTCTATTCTGTTGGCCTTAGTACACAAGGAAATAAATGAACTTGGTAAATGGACTTCACTTATACAGGCTTAACACCCGTAACAGTTTCCAAAGGGCTTTTACAGATTGGTCTCATTCACACGTCGATGGCGACGTAGCTGCCGTGCAAGGTGCTGGCCTCCGCCGGCAGCAGCTTAGGATTCAGTGTTTTGCCCAAGGACACTTCGACATGTAGACAGGAGGCGGCAGGATCGAACTACCAACCGTCTCCATACGTTTACCCTCCAAAGATTTTAACTTTTCAATCAAGTCCTATTTGTTTCTATTTTTCCGTTTTACTTCTTAGCTGACACAGAAGCGGTTTTTCTTTTTTTTCCAAGCTGTATTAATAATCCTAAGGCACTGTTGTTTTCATGCCATCCCTCTGTCATTGTTCAGCCTGGGCTTCTCTTTCCTGTTCCCTATTTTCTCGCCTCCGTGTACCTTTTCCATTATCTTGTTGTCTTTTCATTCCCCTCCCTCTCCTTCATTTTCATACTCTCGCTATCATTTTACCCAGTCTCCCCAGTTTTATCGTTCTCTGTGTCTCTGCCTTTGAAGACTGGTTAGCTGACAGATGTGTGTAGAGAATAGCTTCTGACAACTCGGGCATTCCTCTCATCTGTCATCCTGACCGCCTGAGTATCTGTGCTTGAGAGAGGGAGAGAGAGACAGAGAGGGGAGTCACAGGAGAACCAAAGAATGAAAGCGAGAGTACCAGGGGAAACAATTACTTTGAAGGCTTTTGCATTTTGTGGTTAACTGGTTCTCTTGTCATTAGGAATTATCCATTTATTTAGCCAGTCGTCGTTTATTTATTGACTTACTTAGTCATCAGGGAAAAGTGATTAGCTCCAGAAGGGGCACAGGCCTGTTTCATCTATTCCTTCTAGTAATCAACAAAGGTAATCTCTTTAAAGAATTAATTTCTACCTGCCCAGCACCAAACTGTAGACAGAAGTTAGTGATTAGATTACATCTGTTTACAACATGTTGCACTGCCTCCATGTGACCAAAAGGTAAATTGATGCAGGTTTAAAGGACTGAGACAAACGTGATATGAGGTTACATTTATAATGAGGTAGTAATAATAGGGTGGTACGTCGTTCAGTGGTTAGCACTGTTGCTTCACAACAAGGAGATCCTGGATTAGTGTCCAGAAACAACCAGCTGGGGCTTTGTTGTGTGGAGTTAGCTTGTTTTCCATGTGGGTTGCTTGGGTCCAAAGACATGCAGGTTTGGCAAATCAGTGACTCTAAATTGCTCATAGGTGTGAATAATGGGATGGGGGCCAGTGTGTATTCAAATTTTTGCCCAATGCGAGCCGGGAGAGGCTCCAGCTCCATCGACCCTGCAAAGGATCATGTGGAGATGGGGGTATAGTTAGTAATGGATGAACGGATAAGGTCAAATACTACAAAGAAGACAACAAAGAAAACACAAATAATGCATCATGTAGTAAATGTACAGTAGTTTGAAGGTATGCGTCTCCCCACACTGCATCATGTGCATCCTTGAGGTCTTACGTGTTGAAGGCATTTCCTTCCTCATTCCACATTATGGAAAGCTATTCTTTTCTAGTATTTTGAAACCCTCGTTGTTCCCATGGGTTAGCACTGTGCTTCCTTCAGACCTTTAACTGGCGAACTGATATGTGTCTTGGTCTATTACCAATATAATTGAAGCGGAATCTTGCACATCCAGACATTGTGCCATTGCACCATTTGTGCTAAAACAAAAAAAAACTCTAAGAAAACTCTGCAAGGTAACTTTATGTTATCACAGCGTACCATGTTATTAGACTTAAGATAGCCACTTTCACATGTGCAAAATATAATGTCTGGTGTGATTTAGGGGATAATTGCAGTGCTGTCTATTCTGCATAGTGTGACCTATGTCCATAATAATCAGTCTTCTCTAAGTTGTAATGAGCAAAATGATAGCCAAGTGTTAAGTACTCCTCTGCCGGCTGTCAGAATCCTGGAATGACTTACAGGGCCTTTGGGACTTCCAGACCTCATTTTGAAACCTTCGTACCAGCCATGCTTCATGTTGTGTAGCAGGTAGCAGTGCAGGGAGTAAAGGTCCGCTGGTTCCGTTGGGCTTTCATTACTCTGTAAAGGGCCAGAGAAACTGAGTGTATTACTGCATATTCTCTATGCTGAATAAGAGGGTCAGCTATTCTTCCACAGGCCTGTAATCAAAACCCATTTTGTACTCCCACTAAATTACAGCGCGTTGCTCTGCCAACCAGTTTGATGCTATTTTGTATGCAAAAAGGAGAATCTGTGTGTGTGTATGTGTGCTCAATGCATTTCTGTAAAAACAGAGGAGCACTCATGCTGACTCCGTTAGCAAGCATGTAGATTTGCTTGTTTCCCCGATTTCCAGAATCTAATCTTCAAGGCTCGGCTCCCACCCTGCTCTCATCAACTTTTAATCCTGACATGAATATAGATGCAGCTTCACTTTGCTACAGCCATGTTCACATCACAAAGAACCACCACCCTCCCCTGAACTAAAATTGTCAAATGTGCTCGCTTGCTTGTTTAATCACAGGGTACATGAGAGAAAATATAAATGGATAAAACAGCCTCTCCTCTTCACATCAACATCTTGATGTCTTGTGTCTGTTGGTTGACATACAATGATTTTGGATAGAATACATGAAGATCTGCAATAGAGACTTTACATTACACACTATTTCTCAATATAAGCACCACATCACGGAGAATGGTGACTATGTAATGCTGTAGTTAAGAATCCACTTTTAATTCAAATCAGGTTAAATGACCAGGCAGTTTACACTGATTGCTCAGAGTTTTCCCTGAGGAAACTGGTTAGTAGAGGTGGCAGTTATATTGAGTAAAAGGTGTGTATAGCCAGTGATGACCAAACTAACTTTCATCTGCTTGTGCTGTGACCTTTTCCTCACATCACCTGATTGTGACTAATTTGGCTATTAATTATTTCTACTTTGTCTCAGCCTGTTTTCTTCTTACCTAGGCATTCTAGGCTGGAAATGGTTATGTGAGAAAGGACATGTAATCCAAACTTTAAGGGACATAAACCTTAGTGCTTTAAAGGACTTCTTAAAGAATATTTTGCAACGACATACAATGTGACTAGTCTGACTCCATAGTTGCTCTTTCAACTCAGACTGTGCCTCTTTAAATGGTGTTCAATGAATTACATAATGTGAATGATTATTTGTCCTTTATATGTTTTATGTTGTTATTTTTAGTTAAAGTGCAAAAACAATGCAAAGTCCCTCACAAGGAGACACTGAAGCCTGATTACTTTATTTAGTCTGTTTCTGCATTAATAGGCAATATTGAATTTGTGTTCATTAGCACAGGCTAATGAGAACGCCCCGCTGTGTGTGTGCTGGTGCCTCTGTTCGTGTGTGTGTGTGTGCAAGCAGGTGTCTGTGCCCAATATATGTGCATGTGAACAACTGTCTAAATCTATATGTGTGTTTGTTCATGTGCACATGTGTTTGTATGAGTCTGTGTTTGTGTGTATTATCAACACATACGGTGTATATACTCAAGGGTTTGGATACACATATTTAGGCATATGCTTTCATGTGCTTCCTTCCTATAATTTGAAGCAAACAGTGTCCATGGAGATACTCAGCAAATCTTGAATACATTATTCATTCCAATCATCATTAAAGTCTTGCTGATGGTGAACAATGGAAATTCACACAGGTGTATAAAACATCCATGTGATGGGGCTCTCAGGTCCTATGAATGTAAATTAATTATAAAATTTATTGAAGTGACTGTACGCAGTAATTTTCATGCAAAAACAGCTACATCAAACAGTAATTAGTCCAAACAGCTGGGAGCACATCAACAGACAAATTGAGCCCTCATTACTCTAAAGTCATTATTTATTAATAATGGGATTTGTGACATGTAGATAAACAAACCTGACCTATATGATTGTGGGGTGACTGGTTAACTTTTTCATCACCAGAATTACAGTGTTTGCACATTGGAATTGACAGGTCCTTGCAAAAATGAATAACATTGACTCTGGCAGGAGGGTGTGTTGCAGCTTTGAAATATGAGTCACTTGTTTAACTTATGAGAGATGCAAAGAATTGCAAAAGTTCACCTTGTCTTATCTTACCTCACCTTAAATTACTTTGTGAGAAATGGTCAGCAAAATAAACTATCTACGTGCTCGCAGTGGAAGATCACTGTATGACTTTTTTTTCCAATGTTTGTCTATGAAATCTTGCTTTTTTACTTTTGGAGCAAACTTTGTTTTAACAGCTGTGGTCCCCTTTTCGTCCTGACTCAGGGGTTTTAGTACTGGGCCCATACGGAGTTACTAATAGCAACCGACTATATTCTTTTTCGAATTGGCTCCAGTTGGTCACTTTGTAGGCTTGCGTGGTAAACCTCACACATTAGCCCACCATCCCCCTGCCGTTTGTTACCACTGACAGGAACCTATGTCAGTGAATTACAGCTAATACACCTGTGCGCTCATTTAAAAAGCAGCTGCTAAAGAGGTTTTTCCGTCTACTAAGCTCATTGAGGATTAAAGTGTCTCCGCTCCAATGGTGTGGGCTGCTGTTTGTGTTCCCAGCAATCACTTCAATAACGGAACAAAACCAGAATTTGTTAAAAGTTGAAACCGTGTGGGTGCAGAATTTACCAGTGTATGGAGATAATATGCACAACCCAGGAAGAAAAATGGTTGCCATGGCATCTGCTCTTGGCACAGACGAAAACCTTCCATGGCAGACTTCATACATTGAAGCAGATTTCTTTTGAGAATTGTAAGAGTACTTGTTAATAGTAAAGTAATTCATGTACTGAAGGGATGTACATAAAGACATACAAAAGGATACAAAAAGACTCTTCATGCCTTGTCATAACTGATGGTGATGATGGTTTGGTAAAAATGTCCAGTGATATTGATGGCAGTGAAGTGTTCTGTAGCACTGAATGTTACTTCACCATGTGTTTTGAGTGGTTGTCCTGATCCTTCTTCCAACAGTACCATTTCTTAATCCTTCTAAAGCTAGTCATGAAATCTCTTTTGTATCAGGATTGACAACTTTGGGTATCCATGGGCTTAAATTCAGAAGAAAGACCTATTGGAATCAGTGTCTTTAAATATGATGTAAGCCTCCCAATGCAACTGTAAAATGGTCTACATCCTTTCTCTGTTATGATTAACTCGGTTCCCAAGTGCTTTAGAAATGAAAACTGGGCAATTACAATTTTACATTCAGAATTATACTCAAATATGCAACATTGTATTGCTCTTTGATTATTGTGTTTTTTATCATTCAAGAGGACGCGAATCTGTCGCTAAATTAAAAAGTTCACCTTCCATAGCAAAGCAAACTAAATGAGAAAATACCAGCGATTACTTCAGTGAATTCAGCACAGCATGATTTACTCTAGCAGAGCTGCTAAATCTCTTGTAAAATCTACAGTGAACATGATGTGTGACCGGTCAGTTTGTTTTGTCGACCCAAAGGGATGCGAATTGCTAGTCTGTTTATCCCCAAGGGAGGCAATGCAATGACAGACAAAAACAGGAGAGAGAGAGAGAAACAAATAAGAGAAAAAGATGAGAAGAATGCCAGAAAACACATTCACACTGAACAGTCCTCCTCCCATGGTGTGCATTTCCTTACCTACAAACTTCTCCTTTATAACCAGAATAGATTCAGTGCATCAATACGGGATAATAGCTTTTACCTTGATTCACCTCATCAGTGGTGAAAGTCGCCACACTGTACAACAAAATGAAATGCAGACAATCTGACAGAGAAAAAGAGAGTGGAGCACAAGTGATTGTGTGACAGGTGATGATATGAGAGTCATTCCCAGAGGAAATTCCTAGCTCTATTTCACTGCTGATGTCTTGTCACTCCAAACCCACCATCTGGTACCTACTAACCACTGAACTCTTAAATACTCGTCTGGAATTCGCATGATTTTGTAGCATTTCGGTGCGAACGATTGGTGTAGCCAATTGCACACACTTTTATTTGTTTACTGCCCCTTAATAAAGATTAAAAGGTACACATGCTGTCATTTTTTTCCAAGCATCAGTCTACACTACTGCTTCTCCCCCCACCAAATAGACCAGAAAGTATGTGAAAATGCTCTTCGGCTGTCTGGGGTATAATATGCGGTTTATTTTAGCTTGCAGCTGCTGGATAAGAGCTTAAACATTTGCTGTGGTCTCCAAAATCTGCTTGCCGTGACATTATTAGTGACTACAGTACTCTGAAAGCTAGGCTCTGTGTCCGATCCTGTGGTGTGAAAGGCCTGATATGGATGTGTAGTTTTTGCTCCGGTTGAAAGGAAAGTGTTGAAAGACATGTATTTCATTTGGGTTGCTTTTGTGTGCGTGTCTGAAAATGATCAGCAACTGTAAAGCATTCATACGCCATCATTTCAGTTAGTTGGTGATTTACCTACTGAGGCCAGAGAGAACCCTTTCTAATAAAAGCTACAATTGCATGGTGTACCGGCTGCTGTAGAGAACTGTAACCTTATTATCCCAATTCAAGAGCTGGTTATAGCAAATGGAACTGTGGTATTATAGTGCAAGTGAGTGAATGACATTAATTTAACAAGTCAATTGTCAAATTGAATTCTATCACTTGGTCCCAGTCAGCACCCGTGGCCTCCAGTTCTCTCTCTTTGCGTTTCTATAACAGTTGCACAGGGTGACTAGAAGAATGAACAACTGGCAGAGAGCTAAAACTCCCTGAGGATCCAAGACGTCAGCCAGATAGAACCAAGATGAAGTGAGCCATTGTTCTTCACAACAGGCTCCACTTCATCAAGTCCTGATGCTCTGATTGCCCTCTGGGCCATTAGGAGGTGGAAAACAGCACCAAGTAGGACAAAGAGGAAGCCTTCACCTTGAATTAATTCACCCTACACATTGTTAAAAAGGTTTTGATGAAGTTTGGTGCCTGATAAATGTCGCCCTGCAAGGTCAGTCCATTTTAGATAAGGAATGCTGATTAGTTTACATCTGTTAGTTACAACAAGATGTCTGCAAACTGTTTTGTGTGTAGGCAAGCATAACTTATTCAGATTAATTGATGGGAGAAAAGTCTCAACAGACAGGAAAGTTGATTTATTAATATGTTTCCATAGCTTAGATGGAATACCAATATATTGTTACCCTTGATACAGGGGAAAAAAGAGGCACAATATATATTGTAAATTATATAGGTTGCTACACTGCCCTACTGCAGTGACTGCACTCAGGCTATAATGGCTCTGGCAGTGGGTTTAGACACTACCATACATTTTCATTTTGAAGATTGTGCAGCTCTACTGGAAAAAAGCGAGGACAGTGAGGCTCAAAATGCAGACAACACAGGATGACGGCAGCTGGTTAATGATTTAATCGTAACAATGAACTTATCTTTGCAGTAATGTTAGCTTGCCTGGTCGTTCGTTGACATTAGCGGACTCAACATCTATCTCACTATCTTCTTCTTTTGTTTTTATTGCGGCTCTTGGGGAGCTGAAATATGACCTGTAGTTGCAGAGAGGCAAGGCACTCGGGAGCGCGCATAATGTCACATCCGTTGAATTTTGCTGGTAAATCCATCCCGAGTCCTTTATATAGAAATCAGTCCAAGGCTGCGATATGCAACCAAGAAAATCGGGAAAGGTCTAATTTTTTAAGTTATGTTACAGTTCGTTCACACACAGGCAATATAAAGTAATTCATACACGTGAAACCTTACATACAGTACATTTAATGTAATCATAATGGAGAAAGAGGTAAAACCAGATGAACTACTGAAAGGTTGTGTTGACTGTCCATATTGCAGTTTCTGTGAGCACAGAAAAAACTACAGCTCCCATGATAAACTACAAGCGTGGCGGCGCGGGTACTTACGCCGTCGTAACTTTGTTTTGTCTATAACAATAAAACTGACCAACACTCTCTTCTGAAGTCATATCTTTTCAAGTTTCTAATTGTAATTAGCTATAAGTTCTTACAGAGTTCACTCCCCGCTGTCATTACAGACACGTTTGAGCTTCCCGCAGCTCCTCAACTCGCCTCTTCTGTCGGGCCGTGACGTCCAGCTCGCAAAAGTCTAGGGCTTATGGAAAATGTTGTTTGTTAGAAAAAAATGACATTCGATCGTTTTAAAAAAAAAACACTGCTGTCCCTATCACATGAAGCAAACCACACAATACACTGTTAAGAAGGGTGCTGTCCAAATTCTGTATTGTTAGTTATTGGTTATTAAATGTCACTGAGGTTTCATTACTGCTGTAACACAACTCAGAAGTTCCGGTTTGACTTTGGCTCTCTATAGCCTAGCCTACTTTAGAAGAAGAACAGTAACTCCTGCCTTTGTCTGCGATTACCCATGATTTTATGCTACCATATTCAAATATATTAAATCAAAGAGTTAAACTAGCTCATTAGTTAAAATGGACGGGATGTTTGTTGGTACTGTGTTTTCCATGCTCCATTTAGACTGTTCACACATTATATGTTTTTTAGGATTTATGTAAAGTTCGTGAAAATGATTAATAATCAGCCTAAAGAGGCATGCAATTAAGAACTAACAGCTATGAATCAGTTACACAGTTTGGGTAAAAGGCTTCAAAGCCTTTTTCTCAACACTGTTTCTGTAGTTACTGCCCTCTGCCTTCGTAAGGCAGTGTAGGCCTGTGAATATCTATTATGGGGGATATATTGCACATTAGAGGTGAGGTGGCCTTTAATAAATCAAGCATAAAAAAAGTTCTGTACAAAACAAATTACTTGAATAATGGTGCCAAAATGGCTCAACACAGCATTAAACTACAATAATCACAATCATCATGGTAATGAATGCCCCTGTGGGTGTTACTACAATTCTACACAGCTTATCTGAAGTTTTTGTCCGGTAAACATGGCATCTTTTAACAAGTACAAGAGGTGTGGATCTGTGCACTCAGATCCACAAAATGTGAGCAAAGATGTTCACGCAGCACTTATCGTTATGTTTCATATCATCTTGATGAGTTTTAACACTGAATACCAGATGACATTCTAAATGCTAAAGACACTGCATTTTGTTTAGGCATCATTCATCTCAGCCTTATTGTATCTCCGCAACAGCAAGCAATTATATTGAAGCATAAATTCCAAATCAACTTCCTTGATGTCATCTGAATTGTCCTTAAAACTATCTGGCACAAGTTGGAAGAAAAGCTAAGAGGACGAGATGAGAGAAAGAGGGTGAGCGGCACAAACAATGGACAACTGATGGATCCTTTGCACATGTTGATGGTGACCTTCTCAACTCATCTTACATCAAAAGGATCACCACAGGAAGAGACATACATGGCACGATGTAGCCTCAGGGAACATTTCACGGCTCTAATGTGCAAAACACTGAGATGCAATTGACTGATGCTCGCTGTGCAATTACAAAACGAGAAAGACATGGATTAAAGTCTTTCATTGAATCCTTTTGTTGTTGACATTCAAAATATTAAATTCCCATGTTGCAGATTAGAGTTGTTCCTTTGAAGTGACACAAAAAGATATTTCATGATCAGAAGGGAGATTAATTGGTTGCTGCCATCTTGAGAAATCCTTGTCAAGGGGCTCTGAGATGCTAATTGGTGTAGTTGTGGTCCATTAAATGTTCTGTTTTGTACTGTCAGTCATTGTGTAAAGAATTTTATCCAAATCCTTGGGAATA
The DNA here is from genome assembly GCA_036023855.1 of Gadopsis marmoratus. Lineage (NCBI taxonomy): Eukaryota > Metazoa > Chordata > Actinopteri > Centrarchiformes > Percichthyidae > Gadopsis > Gadopsis marmoratus. The sequence goes on from JAVQJF010068710.1 coordinate 33,738, forward strand.
ATACTTTATCAATGGCATTTTCTAATATCACCTTTGTTGTACAAAATGCAAAGCTATTGTGTGCGGGATGAAAGTTTGATCACTCAATACGTTAAACGTGATGGCGGGCGCCTCTGCATAACTTAATGCTTGGCCTTAACACTTCCACGGGTTAAGGGGATGGCAATAGTGAACTTTGCTGTCAAAGTGTTTTAAAACAGTTGTAAAATAGGTTGTATGGATCGATAAACAGCATAGCAAATAGGTTAAACATTGGCTTATACCAATAAATATGCTAAGCTAAGCTAATTATCTCCAAGCACTAGATCCATACTTAACAGACAGACTCATCCAACTCTCCGCAATTAAGCAAATAAGCATATTTCCCAAAATGTTGAATTATTCCTTGTGACAACCGAATGGCTCCTAAATCTAGGTTTTTGTCACCTTTTCTTTCATATTCTTTGTTGAGTGTCCGTTTAATCTTTGTACTCCCGCTGTATGCACACCTGCAAATGTAATAGACACTGTTCGAGGTGCTCCACCCTGATCTGAATACCTCTTTTCTCTGAAGGGCACCCGCTTTACAAACTTAAATTGCTCGCTTTTAATCTCCTGTATGTAAGTAATCAATTCAATAGGAATTAGCTTGACCTTGGTTCAAAGATAAAGAACTTTATATTTCTCTTAGAAACAGAAAGGAAAAGAAAATGAGGCACAGCATAAAAGTAAGATCCCTACTTCTTACTACAATTAACCTTCAGACAATTGTTAGTTAATATATTCCATAATGAATTGTCATTGGGAAACTTTCTTGGGGGGAAAGTGTGAAAATGCAATATTAGGTGATTTGAGAATTTGGTTTTTACATGGTATGCATTGGAAAACTGCATGTAAAGTAAGAAGAACAGAATAAACCACTCAGCAAGAGGTGTGTTCATCCTACTTCATTAAGCTATTAGATGTGGTGTGTTCATGCACATTTATTTTGAAATGCCAACTTTATTACAGACATCAATTCATTAATATTCATCTCTGCTTCAAGCCACCCCAATGGTAACTAAGGCCCACCTGCTTCAGTGATAAAGATTGGATTAGGGTTGGGGATGGCATTCAGTGAAGACGCTGGCGTTTTTCTTTTGGCAACGGTATGAAACAGAACAGACTGTGTTAATCCTGAACGTCCAACCTCATTTAAACGCTCATTTATCACTCTGACTCTCAAATCGTGCGAGTGGAAAGGACCTCTAAGTATCATATGGATCATACAGGAGACAGGCTTATCGTTTGTGTGCAAATACCAGAAAGTGACTGCATCTGTCTATGCATATGTGCATGTGAAAAAGAAAGCGTTAATGACAGAGTGAAGATGTTGCGTGTTCTCCCACTTCCTTAACTCCGAATTAAGCCCATTTAAGTGGAGAAACATGGAAGAGTAATGACTGTGCGTGTGTGTGTCAGGACTGGCAAGGACAGGCAGAGCTATACAAAGAAGGGAAGGAGGAGCGAAAGAAAAATGAGTCATAGGTAAACTGAAAATTTAAGAGAAAGAATCCAGTTACCAAGTCACACAAAGAATTCAACATTCCCATTCATTCGGGAGGAGCTGCTATATGATAATAAACATTCAACATTAGTGATGGTTCAATTTTCTTATAAGCGCCATTAATACTAGCTAAACACAAACCAATGCATTCCCCTTTCTCTATGTTTTGCATGGAATACAGATTATTTTCTTCCATTTACTATTAACAGGCAGCCACAGCAGCATTATTGGCCATCACCTGACCACAGTCCCCCTGCCCTTGGCCTCCACAGTGGCTCAACGGAAACGCAGTATAATTTGCCTGTTAATGAAAAGGTCAGCAACTGTAATATTATGCAGGAAGGCTGTCCGCTACAGTGGTGTAATTTGCGCAAACATATCAGAGTTAATCAGGAGAAAGAGCCTGCAGAGCAGCAACAAGAGAGAACGAGGGAGGGAGAAGTCCCAGTGAACCAACAGAATTTCACTGATGCATGATTTCCAGAAGGGCAGAAAGTGTCCATATAGGCTACATATAGAGTCTGTGCTCTTGTAATGTCGGCTGACTCCTGAATTGTACTGTTTACATCAGCTAAAAATCATTCTTCTGATTAGATTGTTTTCACAATGGAAAATGAAAATCAAGTGATTTGGGGATGTGATTGAAACCAAAATCTGAAGAATCGTCTGTTACTTCAAACAAAACAGCAAACTGGACAATTTGAAAAAATTGCAGCGACGGGTTTTCCCTTCGCTGGATAAGTATGAAAAACTGTAATGGCCATTATGTTCCATAAAACAACATGGAAGAGGTCTTGATAAACATGTTTAGTATGGTAAACATAGGTCACAGTCCATACACACAAACACACCCTTACCTTTTGCCTACAACCTGCAGTGGCTAAAGAAGTGGATGGCAGGTAGCCTAAGGGGGATTTTCCTCCCTGTTCATTTCCCTCATGCCTGGTTAAACATGATCTATTCACCCCGTCATGTCTACCTGTCCCCATGTAATCAACGGGCCATGGACTGCAAATGTACAGTAGTAGCCACTGCAGATGTATGCCATTCTGCATCCATCCCATATATTACACATGAGTACTACAGAGCCGCTGTAGCAGTGCCACTTCAACGGCGCGACAGTAAAACGGTTCTATAAACATGCTTGTTAAATGGTTTCTGTCCAAAATGCTCCCTACTGAATCTATTTTGCATAGTAATACATAACCTGACATTTCTTGAGAGACAAGTGCATAACAAAAATACACACAACTAATCACCACTTGGCACCATTTAAACATGCAAGTGCAACGTCAAGCGCAAAGCGGTGGGTCTTGGGAGTCTCCAAGCAGATGTGCTGTTTTGGTTGTATGTATGTGTAGCAGCGCATTGTGCAAAATGTCTGGGTGTCTAATAAATGCACTCTCAGCCAGTCACTGCTGCTCTCATCGCTCTGAAATGGCTGTTCCAATCACAGGGAAGCACGACAACAAGAGCTCAACAAAATGGCAGCAAAGTGACGTTTCGCCAGAAACGGATGCGATTCTGAGACATTTATTCTCCACGCAAGGCCTAGAGACCCAATTTCCACCAACATACAAACTACTCGCTTTGTGCTTCCTCATTTGACGGAACCTCCACCTGTCTCCTCCCACCTGTGTGCACTTTGCACTCACCATAACAACTTATTATCGCGCTGTGCATGAGTCTGTGCATACCCATGTCTTGAGTGTGCATATGCTTAAAATCCAGGCTTGCGTGAGTGTCGTTCCGTTGATATGACGTGAGATCTGGGGGGGGGGTTAGCACCACCTCCGTCCTGTTCTCTTTCTCACTCTGCCTTAGTATCTGTGATCACAATGAGCTTCTGCTTTTCTCTCGGCTCATGTTCCTGATAACAGCTAATGAGGAATCACAGCGACAGTCTCACTGCTTGCCCTCAGAAATGATTCAATGAATTAGTCATGCCATTCTGACACAGGACAGGGTGCAATAATGGGGGGGGTGTCCTCACCTAGATTAATGAGGAACCTTCCCCTGTTTCGATAAACTGTTTTTCGTGTTTGTTGCGCATGTGCATGTTGGTATGTGTCAGTGGTGGAGGAAGTATTCAGACCTTTTACTTGAGTAAAAGTAGTAACCACGCTGTGAAAGACGCCACTACAAGTGAAAGTCCTGCATTCAGAAACCTGCAACAAGATGTACTTACAATATCGAAAGAAAAAGTACTCATTCTGCAGTAAAATAGTTCCTGCCAGGGTTTTGCTATTATATATGATGTTTTTGGATTCATATTACTTCTGCAGTAATGTGTATGTTGCATTTTACTGCATTGCTTAGGTCTCCAAAATCTCTAAAACGTAAGCTTTGAATAAGCTCAGGTGTGTTCATGGGTTAAACTGCGTGAAGCTGTGTATAAAGTGCATATAACCAATTTTGGATCCTCTTTCTTCTCCACATGATCCACATCTCTGCACAAAGCCTTCATCCGTCTTGACCTATAACAGCAAGCAGAAGCATGACTGAAGAACTAAAATTCATTGTAGCTCAAATGAAGACAGAACACCACCTCAACAATCTCATCGTCCCTTTTCTGTCATGAAACAGGTTATCGTTTGAATTTGTCAGTAATGAACACCTGGGCACTTTATAATCAGTGGGGATTGGGGACCATTTGCTGCAAGGATTCAATTAAGCGTCATCAGTGTTTGGCATGCCAATGTTGGCTACAGCAGAGCTGAAACACAAGGGAGTTATGTAAGATCAAATTTGACTGTGTCCAGATTGTGGCTGCCATGATGTGCACATAAATAAGACAACTGCAAAGGGAATATGCTTTACTGATTCCTTGGAAATGGAAACTGTGTGTTTTTGTTGAAGGAACACTTTTGACATTTTACAAAAAAAGCCATATACGCTTTTATGCTGGGAGTTGGAGAAGATCAATACAAACATTGACTCAAAACTTCACAGTTCCTTCTTCGCCTTAGAAGAAGGAACGATCTCAAGTGAAGGTTCACTTACTCTACTTAAATATTTAGCTTTTGTTCTTTGAGGGTCTTTACTTTTTAAGCCAGCATGGAAGAGAAACCTTTAAAGTGCTCAGAATAATGGAAAGCTTGACCATCTGCAGTTCCATGAAATCTGAGCAAACCCCTTATGCTGACGAATACTGATACGATCAAAAGCTTCAGAACAAACAAGTAAGTGGACCTTGACATTGACCTTTACCTAAACTGTCAACATCCATCACAGTCTACAGACTCCCTTGTGTTTTATGCCCCATTGGACTTTACTGTGGTGATGTTGGCGCATCCCCAGATCTCAGGAATTACATTGTTATTTAACCCAATCATATTTATCCCTTTTCCTTAAGTCTTCAAGCTATAGTTTCTGCAATGGTAGTTACTGAAAACACCAGTGGAGGATTGCTATATTGGATTCTGTGATAGTAAAAGAGAAAGGAAAAGATGGGTTGATGTTGGAAGCCCCACATCTACCCAGATGGCCTTTTTGTATCTGTGGGCTATTTCAGTGGCTGCAACTATAAACAATATTTTTCCATCTGCTGAGTGATGGATTCGACTCCATCTGTCTAATCAAGCATCTCTAGAAGCGTGTTCCTGATTTGTACAAAGAAATGTATGTACATTTAAATATGTACTGTACAGATTTTGAGTTAAATGTGATCCCAACAAGAGCCCACATCCTCTCCTGCATACAGATTATTTCTTTCAGCATGTGGTAGGCCACGCTATGCTTATTTATTATTTATACATAGCAGGAGAGGGGATATTCCTTATTGTACAGTGCTATTCCATGGAATATCAAACTGAATGTAGACTGTTTTACCCTCTACTCTCATATGGGAACCAGGGGTTAGTTTGTAAAAATTTCCCTGAGCACCCATGCTCTATTTCAGCATTTAGAAAAATACACACATCCACACGTGGCAGTTTCTGGTCTTTGACTATATTCTCCTCGTGAGAACAGAGCAGCATTGCATCCTCATTTATTGTTTTTTGTGTGTGTGTGTTTTCAGATTTCTAATTTAAGCTATCTGAAAAGGAAGCTTGAAGGAGCTTCAAGTCGCAGTAAATAACACCACTGATGTCTCTTAGAAATTACATTTATGTAGTATATATGAAAACATAATGTAATGCCTGCCTGGATTTTGGTCAGAGGCAAGATTGGGGTTTTGGTGTCTGGAGAAACTGCAAATCTTTCCTGTATCAAACAAAGACTATGATCTTTCCCTAACCGTAACCAAAAGATGCCAGTGCTTAAACATGACCACAAAATGTAATAACACTGTAGTAACTTCAAGTGGATACTTTGGCAGAAAACAAATTAAATACTTTGTCAGTGAACAGTTCCTCACGTTAATAGAAAACGTAAATCGGCCGGCATTGCATTTCCTTCAAAATGTATCTGCTGTTGAAAATGAGTGGTATAGAAACAACTTTTCTAGGAGAGTTGCAGCAGCGTTATCGAGGGAACAGCTTGGGGCATTTTCAAACTCCAAACACAGCTATGCAATTTCAGGGCTTGGGGCAGGAAATGATGTGGGTGTTTTCCAGGTGGGAAGGGTCTGACAAAAAGACACTATCAGTTCATCACAGAAAGTTTTTTGGAGCTTGACCCATATTAGGGACTAATAGTCACAGCAGATTCAACAAATCTTCTTGTAGTCCCACACTGTGCATTTGATGGGAGTGCCACGTTTTCTACTTCCCATGGGAGACTTATGCTGAGTTCATTAAAAAATGCTAAACAAAAATGCAGCTTTTCATGATTCAGTGATGTACGACTCTCAAATGAACTAAACGTGAACCACAACTGTACTTGGGATTACTTGTGACACTGCTGTGGCCTTTGAATACTGCAACGGTCCTTATGACTGAATCACTGTTTAGAAATCTAGCACACAATAAATAGCAGTTCTCTACCTGCGCTTCACTGGAAAAAAGGCATTGTACTTAACTATTGGTCTTGTATTGATCTGGAATTACAAAAAATGTTTCATAAGCTCTTCCCTTTATAAATAACCTTGGCTCTTCACTTGCTCTCAGACTGTTTGCTCTCCCAAGCACAAGGCGTGCTGTGCCAGGCCAAGAGGATTGAGACTATGAGTTACGCATAACTTACTTCTATTCATCTACTTGAGTTAAGCACTTAAAAGTCCACGTATCTGCACTTCAGTAATTCAGATTGAGGTTGTCTTTTTATTTTGTATTCATCACTTTCACCTGAGTTTGTCCCTGTAAGATATTATTGAGCGCTCCTCCCGTTGCCGGTACCGCAAATCATCCAACCAACCCGTTCATAACACCGTCATGCAGTCGTGCGCACAGTACATGTTACGGACTAGATAGCCAGACAGTTACAGCCATCTAATCTACACACACACAAGCACATTCACACGCACACACACACACACACAGGTGGCTGGCTAACAAGACAGTTTGACGTGTGCAAGCGGGTTTTGCTGACCTGTGGGGGTTTCTCACTGACGTTAGGAGAAATCCCACAGTCATTTAACTCTTGGCCCGGCTGTTTTAACACCAGCTCTCTGTAGACTGCTTAACACAAGCCGTACTGTCAGAAGGGAGAGAGAGGGTGAGAGAGGGTCTGCATATGGCTGCGTATGGGTTTCTGTGCACGTGCATAGTTCCGCATTTACCTCAAGTACATTTGTATTGAATGTGAACCGTGCAGAGTGTGTATGTGTCTGTGTGTGTGAAGGATACACAGAGAATAAGAAACAAGAAAATGACCTAATGAACAAAAGATTTGTCCAGAAATAGTGTATTTCAAAATAGAAATAATAATTAAAAGAATGTCCATAAACTGTGAGCACGTGGTTACATATTACAGTGTGCCGGTTCTAACGCACAGCCACCTGAAGCTTAGTTCGCTCTGCAAGGTATAGTAGTCGTAGATTTTAAATTGCATTCATATAGTTAGGAGTTCTTGTACATGTGTGTTTCTGTGTCAGCTGGTGCGTGAATTTTGGTGTGTTTGTGTGTGTGTGTGTGAGAGTGAATGTGTCAAATGTCGTATTGGTGAATCCTGGTTGGCTTGATTGCCAGGATTATGTGCCAATGTGCCTGGGTACATTACACAGCACTCAAACAATCTTGACCGGAAAATGCCATGGGGACAAGACTTGTGTGTGTGTGTGTGTGTGTGTGTGATCACAGAAAGATCACTGTGAGGTTGACAATTTTTGGAGGAAAGAGCCAAGCTCAGCTGTCTGACAAGTCTAATTGATGCACTGCCAGGAAATTTGTCATCGCACTGTGTCAGCTAAGTTGCTCAGAGAAAAGTGGAAAGAGAAGGATGTGATACATTAGATTCACTGGCATTTAAGGAAGCTATATTACAAAGAAGGAAAGAAATGAAGATAAAAATAGACAGCAAGCCAATAGAAACGTGGGGTGTACGGGGAGAAAAGGTTTATAGAAAGGATTTATAACGTGCATACAGAAAAACAGGAAACGGCTAAATTGACACAAGACAGAACAAGAATAGTCAACAATAAGAGGCAGCAGTGCAGAAGGGAGAAAAAGGAAAACCAGAAAAAGAAAAATTGAGACACAGACAGAGAGAAAATTTGGAGAAAGAAACCATAAAAGTTTTATCTTTTGGCAGAGCAATCTGCCAGTGGACACCACAGGAGGAGGGGCGGGAGTGTTCGAATCAACAGCTGAGTACTTTAAAATTTAGTGAACACCAGGGGTGAGCACGGATTAGTTTGAGAAATTCATGTCTCGATCCTAATAAGATTTTGATATGCGTGTCTGCCTGTTGCTGCGAGAGCTTAGTGATGCACCAAACATGTATCCCCTATTGTCGGCGAACTCTGTAATACACTTCCCGTTACCTGGCTTTGTTATGCCGTAATGAGAGGTGCATTTTGCTTGATATCTCACTGGCTCACACTACCGATTCGGCCACTGCTGGGGCGTGTCTGCATTGTGTTTTTCTGATGGGAAATTAACCCAAATTGTGTGGCGAAGGAATGGGAATGTGCGTGAAAAAACAAAGAAGGAGGAAGAGCAAGATGGAGTAAAAGTAATGAACATTTAAGAATGATTGGGAAAAAAAAGAAACAACAAATTTAGTCAGGAGAGTGATGGTGGATGTACAAAGGGGAGAAAAGTGTGAAGGGAAAAAGGAAAGAATAAAACTGAAATTCAATAAAGCAGACAGGTTATGTAAATTAGAAAAGCAGGTGCCCTTAGGGCCATCTGTGTACCTGGAGGAAAGGTTAAAGGGGGCAAGTATTCTAGCTCCCTCATCTCCCCTTCTTGTTTAGTATTGCATATGCATCCAATAATAATCTCCACCATCACTGTCTCTTCACATTGTTCCAAGACCTTTTATGGTGGATGAACAAGAAATGGTATTTTGTAGAATTATGACTGTGTATTTGCTCCTATAGCCATCCCTCTCTGACAAAACTTCCATTCTTGTATTTCACCACAGGGGTCAGAGGTCAGGAGTGGTCAAACCTCTGACTTCCCTGTAAAAGAAGCAGTCTCCAGGCCATGTCATGAAAGTGTAGACCACAGGACACAGATGATGTCATCCTGCTGATAGCGGTGTGACAAAAGAAAGAAAAGAAAACGCTTCATTGTGTCGTAGAGGGCATAGACAAATAATGCATTTTGTCAAATTTTTATTTGGAGGAAAGGTATATTTATAAAGGTATATCAATCTATAATAACGTATCATATTTTACAAGTTCGTCATATGTTTTGTATGTAAAAATGTACTTAATTGAAAAAGTAACTAGTAAAGTAACTAGTAACTACAGCTGTCACATAAATGTGGAGTAAAAAGTACAATATTTCCCTCTGAATTGCAGTGCAGTATGAAGTAGCATGAAATGAAAATACTCAAAGTAAACTACAACTAGATACAATCTCTACGCTTAAGTTAACTTCACAAACATTGTACCAGATTTTCTACTTGAAAAAATAAGGAAAAATAACAGACAGCCCACACATTAACACCCATGACTTTCGGGAAAGGAGATACTTCAAAGACTAAGAGGCCACGGGACCTGATGCTGAGGAGGCCTTGGGGCATAAACACATTTTGGCACCAAGAAAACAGTAAGAAATGGAAATCATATCAAGGCTGCAGGACACTGATAAACATTCTCACTGCAATACCTCCTGCAAAACATCCCGTTAATGACGACAAATAAAGCGTGTCTCTAGACAGTGACTCATTTGGGAAATGCTAGATATTTAACATGATTGAGGTAATCCAGATCTTAATGGCCACGTTTAAAAGGAGGTGAAATTGAGAGTTTTCCTCATTAATTTGACAGAATTTTGGTGACGCGTGAAAAAGGATTCCCGATGGCAACGTCTGATGCTTTGAATTTCAGGTAACATAGGACAGGTATGTGTGAAGTGCATGTAATTAAACCTAAGGTGTGGCAACGTGTGAGCGGCAGCATTTTCCTTTTGTTAACTGAAAGGGACACGAGACAGAGCGGGAAAGAAAACAAGAAAGACAGCTCATGAATTTAATCTGAACGATCCAGTCATCACAAAGCAGAGAGATAAACAACTCATCAAATGTAAAGAGGACTCAAATTGGAATCAGCCACACACACACACACACTTGTAAGTGGCCCAATCAACTGCAGATGAGGGTAACAATCCTTAATTAGCATTATTTGCATCTTGACTCAACATTTTTTTACTAACAGAAAGGCAGAGAGACAAATGCTCACAACAAAAGCTTGCTATTGATCCGATGCCTGCTGAAACAAATGCATACAGCAGGCACAGAAAGCCAAATTGCAAAGCAAACAAAGATTTTCCTGTTAGGCTGTCTTAACAGGATTGACTTGAGATGGAACCCACCAAGAATCCTGCATGGTTTGATATCTACGCAGCCTATATCTCTTCTTGGATAATTCCGAATGCATTCCCATTAGTGTCAGGGTGATCAATTGATAGATTGCTGCATAGTTTCACTTGATAGATCAGCGCGTAGCTTGCAAAGCAATGCCAAATGCTAGCACATCAGGAAGTGGCTTGAGAGCCAAATTGCTGGAGATTCTTTTGTTGGGTGTTTGGGGGCTTTACAATGAGTGCAGACACTTGGAAAATGAGAATATTACACTACAAAACATCATCACATATTCAAGCCACTCTAATGACACAGAAGTTAAACATGGAAGCAACGCTTGTTCGGATCTGTGGGACCCATTTTCAATGTTCATTAAAAGGAAACTTGTATTCAACCTGAAAGTCACATTCTAAACATTGAATATTTTCTCACACTCTGCCCCCAATTTGACGAGGAACGCAACAAATAAATAGCTCATCTGGCTCCTTATCACAATCCATCAGTATGGCAAAAATAATCTGTGCTGTAGAATTAATTTTAGAAGATAGATAAGCTAGTCTTCCACATTAGAAAACAAGGAATTAGAGGAGGAGATTGACCCTCAGCCAGTCCGTCAGCAGCCTGCGGGAGGCGACGTGATGAGGATGAAACCAGGGCCGATGCGGATGGTGGTTACTCATGTGCAGGACTTTTCTCAACCAGACAGACAAGTATTCAAATCAGCAAACTAAACACTCTGGTAGCCATCCAGTTAGCCAGCCAAATAATCATTTATTCAGTAAACTAGACGACGAGCCAGCCAGCCAGTCACACAGGCAGCCGCCCAGCTGTACAGTCTGTCAGCACGTCATTTGGTGGCCAGCCAGGCTCCCAGTCAGCCACCTAGCCAAAAATCCCAGTCAGAAAAGTCACCCAAATATTTTGGCGGGCCAGGCATTCCCTCACCCAGTCTGTCAGCCAACCAGATCGGCTGTTCCGCCAACACTGCTATTGGATTCCAAGGAAAGAGAGCGAGCAACAGACATGAGGTTAGCAAGAGGGAAGGTGAGAAAACAGAGACACAAATCAAGATAAACACAGAGGCATGCCAGAATACCGCGCAGCATTCAGCAGCAGATGGTATAGTATTCGTTGCATTCTGCACTGCATAAGAAATGAATACATCAACGTGTTTGTATATGCGCAGGTGTGTGACGGCATGTGGTGCACACACGCAAAATCACTATACTAAGACTTGTCATTTGATCAGTTTGTGAGACGAAATGGATGTGAAAAACAAGGAGACGTGATCATTTGGAAACAGACAAGAAAGCTAATAGGGTAATAAACACAATAGTAATATTTCATTTTAACAATGAGACTGAGTTAGCAGAAATGAGTGGCTGTAACGGAGAGTGGCAATAGGTGACACAGGAGGACCTTTGATGGTCATTGTTTTATGAGGCACAATGCTGCCAAAAGCACTTCATTATTACACACAATGTCAGCGCACACTTCCCAACACACTCATCTGCATGCACACACACACACACACAAAACATACGGATTCTGACAAAATGAAAAAGATAAACATATGCAGTTACACATATGTGGGCCTGTATAACCATAAAAACCTTTGGATTATTAATTTGCTGCCTCATGATAAGAGATAAAGCCTTTAAAATGGTTGGTTGAAAGCCCATTGTACCAGCAGTACCACCAGGGAGAGGCCTTTTGTCTCATAATAAATTATGCCATAACTGCGCGTGTGTGTGTGTGTGCGTACGTCTGCGTAATAATAGAAACTGAATGAATCACGAGAACGGCTCGACGTTACAGTCTGAAATGGCAGCCAGGGGACCCAGTATGGAGGTGAGATGGTATAGATTGAAAATTTGGAAGGAAATATAAACACAAAAATCGCAGGAAAAGCAGACGCCTCTGCAGATTTGGGGTAATCATTAAACAGCCCTTTAACTAATTCAGATCTCACAACAGTCCTCATCACCCCTCTGTTTTCGAAACCCCATCGCCATCTGAAGACATTTATATGCAAGAGTTCTGCATTATTGATTCATAGCAAGTGTCCTGTGCCGGGGGTGGGAGCAGAGTGACACTGACATAGTATAGCACAGCAAAAAAAATAAAACACTGTGTAGAGGCTTCAACACCAGCAGCCTAAGTCTTGTGTCTCATCTCATACTAGTACGCAGCGATAACATCTGTATTATTTAACCAAGAACACTGGTTTTAGCTGTCTAACCTTAACCGCACTCGCTGAGACATTATGTTTCCATTAGTGAAAGTTAGGAATGAAATCCAAATTTATTATATTTTATTTGTTGATCATATCCTTTGTATCTAATCTACTCTAGTCTGGGCCTGCAAAGTAACTATTAACTCCAGATAAGGTCAAAGAATAATATTATTATTAATAATCAACTTTATTAATATAGCACCTTTCATACAGGGAGTGTAGCTCAAAGTGTTTTACAATTGAAGTGATGAAACAAGAAAGAACGAAAGAAAGAAAGAAAGAAAGAAAGAAAGCATATTAAAATATTGCAAAAACTGAGCAATAAAACCAAGCTGACAGATTGGCAATAAAGACGAGAAACAGTAAATAGCAAACGCATGTACGCCAGAGACGATGTAGTGTTTGAAAGATAGCACTAAAACAAAGAAGGCATACGACCAATAAAACATGTCAAGAAAAATCAGCAGTAGAACAAATCAATACATTAAGTCAAACATAAAAACAGATAAAACCAGACAGGGGAAGAGGGACAATTAGTTAAAAGGAATGCTGAATCAATACGTTTTCAATTGTCGTTTAAAAGTGTTCACAGATTTTGCATCTCTTATAGCCTTGGGTAGGGAGCGCCATAGTTTTCGTGTACAGTTAAAAAAGACTGAGCTGCAAAGGATCTAAGATGCCGCACAGGATAATAAAACGACAAAGATGTAGGCCGGTCCCAAAACCATTAAGATCCTCGTAAGCAAGTAAAATAACTCAATCCTAGAAGACAGTGCAGGTGCGCTAAAACTGGGGTGATGTGCTTTCTTTTCCTTGTTCTAGTTAACAGTCTGGCAGCAGACTTCTGAATTAATTGCAGTTTATCAATTGATTGTTTTGGAAAAAAGATTTACAGTAATTTAATCTACTTGAGATAAATGCATGAACAGGTTTTTCGGCATCTTGTTGAGCTGGGAACAGCCGTACCTTAGCAATATTTCTTAAATGAAAGAAAGCTGCCTTGGTCACCCTCTTTATGTGGGATTTAAAATGTAAGTCTGAGTCTATGATAATACCAACGCTTAATAAATAAAAGTAAATGTAAGATAGTAAAAAGTACAATATTTCCCTCTGAAATGTAGCAGAGTACACTGGGGTAAAAAAGCTGCAGGAATGTTGACTCTGGTTAAAGACTAAACAGCTACAACATCTAAACATCACACAAAAGTCAACAAAGTACATTTACTCTACTTGTACTTTGAGTATTTCCATTTTATGCTACTTTATGTGTGTAACACTGACTACTTATGTAGCGATTTCTTGGTACCCCTAAACCCAGAATACAACGCCCTGAGTTCTTCTCTTTAAAACCCTTATTAATCCCTTTACATATAGATCCCTTCTCACCATCAGCAGCATATTATAGAGACTAGGATTTCTACATGAATGCCCTTTTTAGTTCAGGGGAATGACCCCTGGGCTACACTTACACAAGTAGTGAACTAGCTGTCTAGTCGCTAACACATACTGCCAATTTTATATTAGAACATCGGCAGATAGTTCGGCATAGATAGTTACAGATATTAGTCTGACAACGGCATTATCCAAGGAACCATAGCAGATTTTGAGTCTTTTATTTAAGATTACCCTTGAGGGAAGTTAATGCATGCTTAAAGAATGCATATTTTACTGAATGTAATAGCTTGCTTCCTCTAAAGCACTGGGGGAAAATGTGTTGGTGGAGAGCTAAGAATCTGAAAGGAACCAGTGGCCCTCACAAGCTATATTTGTTCCATCACTGGCAACATGTCTCCTGCAGCCAAGACACTGCTGAGCTGAAAACTAGTTGCTGCTCCTGCTAAGTGAATCGGACCACTCAGACAGCTCTGCCAGAAAAAACTACTTCAGCTTGGTTTAGCTCGGTTTATTGCGCACGTTGCCGCTGACCTGCCTGACCTGCACAGATCTCCCCTCCAGGAGGCAACGTCTTGTCAGGAATCACAGCATTGCATCATTTGTTGACTGTTTAATGACTTTTCCCATAATTTTTGATGATTAGTGATAGAATTTCTATGTGCTGGCTGACACTTTGCTTCTCCATGGTGAAAGAAAAACTGTTGAGCCAAGCAGCCAACACAGTTCTTAACAGTTATTGTGTTGACTGTAGGCTACAAGGTTTTATTTACAAGGATTTCTCTTTCAACTCTGAAACTAGCTATGAGGCCAACACACATTATTGAGTCATTATTCCTCAGTATCACACTGAACAAACTGACAACATTTAAATATGGACATCGACTTCACCACAGCTTCTTTTCTGTTCCATCTTTCTGTCCCTTTTTGTAAGTGGCCATGCTTTAAGTGCAATGATACACTCTGAGGTTACTTGATGTGGGGAAATAATGGTCAAATCATGGGAGAAAAAACCAAACAGCTTTATGTCAGCGCACTGCATCAGGTATTATTGCTTATATAACACACACCTGGAATTAGGATTCAATTAAGAATTGTAAAATTGGATGTCAAAATAAATAATGATAATAATAATCAAACTGTAAACCTACAATTTGTTGTTAGAATAAAATCTGGTGCCTCCCATTAAGCATTTTTCCAGGTCCTGGTTTCATGTAAATGCCACAGAAAAAGAGATTTAAAGTGTCAAAGATATTGTATAAAAGCCAAAGTCATGAGCATGTGGGAGTATGCGGAAGACAGAGAATTAATGAAAGCAACACAGATAATGTTATTAAGGTTTCCTTTTATTCGTCCTCACGTTATATTATGTCTGCAGCCTTGACGCCTTGTCAGGGTCTCCGGCTTCTTGATAACTGTGTCCACTTTTCCCACAGGGCCAATTCTAAAGGGCTTTTATTCAGCCATCACACCATTTTCTTATCTAGGGTGTACAGATGCTCACATGCACATCACACACCCACTGACAAAAATACACAAATCTGCTCATATTGCATTATGCTTCCGCACACATTGCTCACATTCTCACATGCACATGTTCGAACGCATGTGGGTACTACATGATGACACGCATACACAAACCACAGGATCAACCTAAATAGCTCTGATTATTTAGAAGACCTAAGCATAAGAACAGCGCCACTTAACTGTCTGGACACAGAGGTGTCAATCATGTTGTATTGTTTTTGTGTCTTTATGCAATCGAATGATGGACAGGTACAGGGTGTGAACCTGCGTGGGTATTCATTACCATAAATAATAAAATATATCATAGATGCAAATTACAGGCTTTGTTCTTAATGAATATCTTCAAGAGAAAATGCACCTCCTAATCTGAGTTCATGCATGAAGAGTTTTCTACAGAAATTAAAAAGTATGTTTAAAAAAAAAAACCACTGGATAGCAATGCTGAAGTAAAACCTCAGAATATTTTCCCATCTTTCATCAAATCTCTGTGAGGAAGTGACCAACTATGGCATGTTTAATCCTAGAATAGTTTGATTCGATTCAAGACATTTTGGGAAAAATACTTGTTTTCTTACCTACGAATGCACCTAACTCTTAGCTAGAAAGGGAATATGTGTATTTGCCCAAATGTCAAACTGTTCATTTAAGTAATGTTGATTTTATATTTTTATATTCCATGTATTTTCAGGCCATGTCAAGTTAACTTGTTAATTTATTGAGACTGAAATCACACATTTGCCTAGAAGGGATTTAAAATCAGTACAACATGTGACAACCTCTAGAATTAGAAAAGATTTCTCCAATAAAATGTACGCTCAGCATCATTAGTTAATGGCATCAGGAAAAAAGTTGAATTGAACACATATAATAAATAAAAACATTAATTAAATAATAGCTATAAATAAATTCTCTGGTTCAAATATTTTACAATGAAAGTTAAAGTATAGAAACACGTCATTTAATTAATTCACATTAATCTAATTATAGTAACTGCATCACTTTTGCAAAAAAAATGTCTTTCATCACAATCAGTCTGACTGACAAGCTGCAAATGGTGAAGATTACAGGGGTCAGAAGAAGCGCTTGCATTGTGCTCGTGAAGAGTTGAAATTAACGTGTGTTGATGATAAATGAGCATATATCAGCTTCTAAAAATGGACTGAATGCTTTTAAATGTTGAGCAAAAGCTAATTAAATGTGAGAATTTCATATGAACATTGTAATTATGACCTAATGATTATAATCACTTGACCTCATGGTTGAAAGAGAAAAAAAAAAGTTTAGTGTTTGTAAAAAAAACAAACAAACAAAACAGTAAGAGTATAAAACCAAGTAAGAGCAGAGTTTGTGAGTCTTCATCAGAGAGAAACCTTGGTGGTGCCTTTTATTCAACTTTCTGAGTGTTAAAATGTGACCGTGTGTGCGGTATGCACATTCTCATGGGTATTCGATGTCGAATGCACCCATTCTTTTTTGAGGGCTGGATCCCTGTGTGCTTACACTTTACCCCCATATTGTATATGTGTAGATGCGAGTACTAGAACTGTAGAAGTGTGTGTGTTGCTGTGGTGTCCTCTCAGCAGTGGACTGGCCCCACTAGCCCAGAGCTGTCAATCAAAAACAGTTGCACATGCGTGCGTAGATATTCATAAACAGCCAACCTCCATAAAAAAAACTGCTCAAACACGTACACACACTCAACCACACACATAGGCAAAGTGACTAGAGTATAGAGATTTCAGTGAATTCCTGCCTGCTGCTCTGGTCAGGTAATGAGAGGTACAGCACAGTTAAAGCCCATGCACAAGCCCCCTCCCCCCCTCAGGACGTGGACTATCGGCAAAACACTGGTTCACTTAATGTTCGTTCATTCACGTAAGTGTTCTAACAAAGCGAACAAATGTTCAGCTGCAGCCTGCATTGACTTTACCAGTTCAGGTGACAGCAGTTGTTTCCTCCCTCCCTTCTCCATCTAGTCTATTATTCTGATAGAAAACAATATAACAGTATTTAAATACGCTTGTCATTTTCCTAGAGAGAGAATTCATTCTCGCAAATTCCACCAGCAATGACAACCAACTATTTTACTTTTTTAAAATCACTTGTATTCCTTAAACCCCCCGCTCATCCCATCTTCAGGCGATTTTATCCGACTCTCCTGCCGTTACAGGCAGCCCTTTATCATTGGTCTGAGACAATATAATTTCTACTTCTAATAGCACGAAGCTATAGGATTGGGAGCATAAGTCGTCCTGATAACATTCTTCCAGGCCTCTAGACTTCAGCTGATTCAGCAGTGTCTCCTATAATTTCCTCAGGTATAAGATAAGATACGGGGGGGTATTCTTGAATTACAAAAATCTATTAGGTTTTTTTTTTTTAAACTACATTCTGAAAAAAGAGAAAAAGAGCTGTGGTACCTTGCAGAGCAGCTAAAGCACACTTCTTACTGTTGAACTTGCAGGTTCTAATAAAGCTGACAACCTTCTCCGTGTGTCCTTTGCTCCTGTGCATCGTTTTGTGAACCAGAATTTGAGCATTTTCTGAAAACATCATGTGTTATTTGGCGTAACATTTGATATACATACTGACAATACAGAAGAAATACGCCAGCAACAGACTAATGAGAAAGGTTTAGTTTCAAGAGTTTTTGCAAGTGCGTTCAAATACTTTCAAGTTTCTGGAGACTGTAGAGACCAAACACATCAGTTTTGCTTTTACTCCAGCAGAATACTTGTTTTTGTTTGTTTATTTATTTCTCTCTCGCTCCCGCTTTTCCTTCTCATCATATCAAATCACATCAGACCGAGGACAGCAAACAAGTCAGCATTCCATTTACTTAATGAGTGATGCTGGTGGCCCACTTCCATATTAATAAAAAAAAAACATATGCTAATTGCTGTTTTGAGCCAGTTAATTAAAAATAAGTTTATTTTATTTACGGTGCTCAAGTGTGTCGAGACAGGAGGCCCAGAAGATGCTCACGTCAAACAATATTGTCCATCCTCATTAAACAAAGATCTTTCAAACCTTAATGTGGCTACACTGGTCAGTCACAGCACATATTAGATAAAACAATGCACAAATGCACGTATGTAATGTAATAATCCTTGTTTTTATTATTTTGTTAGTGGATTTGAGTCTTTTGACCTATCTAAAGCACTTTTTTTTGGCTAAACCCCCTTTGTTAACATTTATCTCTTAGTCTGTCCTAATGAGGCCTAATGGCATTTCTTTAAATTTAAATATTTTGTAAAGTGCATGTGTGGGTGCATATGTCTAGCACAATCTTCAGTGAATCCTTTACATATTTGCACTCATGATGTACATTTGACTTTTTAATGTGTATTTATAACTTTATACATAATGTTATTTTTTTTCCAATCTGGATTTTTAGCACTAGTCTTTTAGCACACCTCATTGCATTTTATCACATATCACTTGTGTATGTGATAAATAAACCTTTGAATGTATCACTTTGTATCTTTACAGTTCACATAACTACAGTTAATTGCCCCTGCAAAGCCCTAGATTACGTTCAATGGCAAGTTTTTGTTCATTTTTTTTCTGTTCACACTTTCTACAATATATGTGCAGCATGGCATTTCTACATATACGGCACACTGCTGTATGAATTAAATAGGATGGGTTAAAAGCAGAGGATACATTTCAACATGGAACACAACTGTATGTGTGTGTTTGGGCATTGTTCTCTGCACATGTGTATATGTGTATCATGATTGACCAATAAATGACCTTAGGGTCCAATTATTATTAACATTGGCACTGGATGTAAATCAGGAGATGTGGAATTGCCCATTACTGCCCTGGAATAAACACTCCATCAACTCCCATTTAGTATTTGCCTGTTGGGCTTGGGTCTGCTCAAATACAAGTACAAAAGTAAGCATAAAAACAGATGGGAAACTGTTGAAATTTAGCTGCAGGTCAGACGAGCACAATTGGACGTACTGAAAGACCTTGCTGACCTGTCGCTGAGGCTGCAGATATATATACATCAGATATAAACTATTAGCTGGGAAAGCATTTTACAGTGTGGTGAATAGCGCGCTGAACGCATAAACTATGAAATATTGGGCCCAGTGTATTTTAAAACATGATTATGGTAATCAACATTGTTACCCTCGTTGCAGCATGAAGGCCAAAGTATACAGAATTAGCAGCATGTTATTATAGCTATGATTATGGAAATGAGCACGGAATTACAATCAAGCTCAGATTGTTTGCTGCGCGCTTTGATCTGCACGGCAGAATATGTAGCTGTAACATTCGTACGTAATCACATCAAACCTGCCAGTCTTTTGTGTTTCTTGTGCGTTTTGCAAAAAGCGTTGCGTTTTGGCATAATGCTTTTGTCTGGCGGTTGAACCTTCAAGCTTCACATCTATTGTGCGTCTACGTCTGTCTGTTTAAATGTGCGGCAAGAGAGAATGATGCGGGGATCTACAAACATTATTTCAATAAAACCAACGTGTGCCTGTGGTTAGCATGTGAACACAGTAGGATTGTGTTGTGAAAGTTTTCATTACAAGAGTGCTGTGTGTTATAAAATGGTAAACGATAATCAATGTATTCGGTATATATCACCTGTATTCCACTTCAAAAGTGAGGCCTGCATCGAAGGAGAGGGAGCAGGATCAGTAGACAGATGTACTGCTTTATGTGTGTGTGTGTGTCAGATGAGACGGAGGTAAGCGGCGCTATCGTCGCTCATTAAAAAAAGGACAGTAGCAGCGATTTCAGCTACCTTCCATCCTTTGTATGGCACGGAGGCTCATTAGAAAGATTTATGACCGTGCACCTGTGTTAGTTGGAAACCACCGAACATACTTGAGTCAGCGGAAACAGGCCAGAACCGGTTTGGACAGGGGGCCGGGCCATCCCAGGTTAAAGTTTGTGTCACCATTATTTGCAAGATAGTGATAGGTTATGTTTTTGGAAAAAAGTAAAGGAACCACTATTCTCCTAGGATGGGCTGGATTATGTGAATTGTAAAATAGCGTGCACAAGCAGTCTGCCTTAAATTCAGCTGATAGAGCAGTTTGTCCATTAACCCCAGGGTTGGTGGTTCGATCCCGCTTCCTCCTATCCACATGCCAAAGTGTCCTTGGGTATGACACTGAACCCTAAGTGTTGCTGAAGAGGTCCAGACGTAGATCTCTGGCCCAGACCTGGACTTCTTTATCCTCCAACAATTGCATAAAAGTGCACACGCATTTGTGCGTTTGCACGCTTGTGTGGGTATAAATTAGCGATGCGGCTAACAGCAGTATTAATGGCTACAATGAGACCCCAAAGAAAACAAAAAACAAAAAGGCCACACGGGGAGAAATAAAAGCCTTCAGAGAACAATCATTATGAATCCAGCAACAAAAACACCAGTGTGTGTGTGCCAGTCCTCAGTTCAGTCCTCTGCATTATTCATTCGCTGACAGCAAAACAAATATTAACATATCAAATATTAACATCAATTCCCACGAAACATTCATACCAACCCCAGAACTAAAAAGGGCAATTTAACGCCACATTTGAAACTCAAGTTAAAGGAATGTATTAATGTCAGTACAGGAGAGGTGCAGAGCGTTTCAGTGGAAAACAGCAGAGAGATGACTTATTCAAGCATACTGCCTGGGATGTTACAGTAATTTCTAGGCTTGTGTAAAGAATCTTAAAGCTAGAAAATGGGCCCAGATAAAGGGTCAATTGATGCCTTTCCTGATAATGAATACGATGCTTTGATTTTCTGGAAATGTTGGTGCATTTTTTGATTTTTTGAAACTGCCATTATTTGCATATAAGAAAACCCACTGACGCATTTATTTTTCTCCATTTTTTAAAAGTAAAAAAAAAAAAGGTTCCATGAAGATCCCATAACACACATGCGCCACGATGAGCCTACTTAAAAATCACATTTCACGTTACCATTTACGTGTTAAATTAACAATGAGAACACACTTGCACAGCCCCTTTGTGTGATTTCCAAACACTGAGGCATCTAACTAACTGAGGTACAGGTCAGGCCTCTTAACTTTTATCGTAATCCCTAATTAAGCAAGACAATACAAAACAAGCTGTCCTGTAGTACAAAGACAATCTGTGATGGTAGTTATGAAATACGTGCTGTCTTTCCTTTCATTGTGTCCGTCTGACTCCGCAGGGATTATTTTCTCAGTCTGTCGGCTTTTTGTTTCCTATATGATCATCAGGAGACATGAGGACAAAAAGAGGAGATGACCTTTGGCACCCTATTATTTAAAAAGGAGGAAAAGGATTCCTACCACAATTTCTGCAATTTTACATCTCCTGCTTCTACCTTTTGTCTGTGCGTCTTACAGTATTGATCCACAGCTGCACGGACTTGTACCTGATTGTACTCAAACTCTGAAATCTGTCATTTATCAAGCCTTGCTAGTTGCATGGCTCCAGGGATTTTAATGTCGCTCAGTCAAACGACCACATTGGTCCAGACTGAAATATATCAACTATTTGATGGAAGATCGGTACAGATATTGATGGTCCTCAGAGGATGAATCCTAGTGACTTGGTGACATTTCCTCTGTTGCCACCATGAGTTACATTTGTGGTTTTGAATTAAATGTCTTAACTATTAGATGGACTGCCATAACATCTAGCACAGACGTTCCGTTCGAAATTTAATAACTTTGGTAAACCTTTAAATTTTCACCTATTGTTCTTATAAATCAATGCACTTTTGATCTGATAACAAAATATTAATAATATTCCCGTCAGCCTCAGTTGTACTTTGTGTTCATTAGCAAATGTTAGCAGGCTAACGCGCTAAACAAGATGGTGAGCGTGGTAAACATTACACCTGCTTAACATCAGCATGTTAGCCCCACTGTGACTATGTTAGAATGCGGACGTTAGCATTTAGCTCGAGGCACCACTGTGCCTCACAGAGTTTAACTGTACGTAGCCGTTTGGTCACAATGTTATTTAGGACCTTAAGCATTTTGAACATTTTGAAAAATTCAAAAACATTGAATTTGAGAGCTCTTAAGAGACGTGTGTAGAAAATAATTGGAAATAAACTTTGTGCAAGGATAACCAGGCAGCACAGGCAAAACTAACAGCTGGCATAGAGCTATGTAAAATTTTACTTGTAAAAAAATGTATGGCCAGCATACTCAAACAATGCAAGATGTTTCCTATCAGTCTGAGAAGATGTAAATTATATAAGAGGAGGTGACACCTCTGTTTGGTGGGAGAACTGAGATTGCAGTGTTTATAGCAGGGACATGAATGAATGTGAATTTAATCCAGCTAAATCACCTCTGGATTTGAGATACATTTTATAGTGTTGCCAAGTGCAAAGGAAACCTGTTGAGTCTGCCTGTCAGTCTGTCTCCTCTTCTGCCTTCCCAGTCGTCTGTTACCGTGTCTCTTTTCTCAGTATACCTTCGTCTCCACCCAGTCTCAATCAGCCTCTCGTTTGCCCATCTGCATCGGTACCTTGGCTACGGGGATCAAATCCTCAGGTTTAATTGTCTCCTGCCCTTTGGATGTATCTGTGCTCCCAAACTGGCAGGGCGTCTCTGGGATTTCAGAAATCCTTTACCCTTTTAAAACATTCATTCATAGGGGGCAATGTCTAAGCCATTCTGTGACATCCCTTGGACATCTGCAATATAGCTCAGCTTACTACATGATTTAATCCCTCCATTATGATAAGGATAACACAGAGAAGACGGACAGAGAGTGGCAGAGTGGCAAAAGGAAAGGGGGAGTTTGAAGTTGATGCAAGAAAGGGAGTGCTCAAGCTGACATGTTAATGACTTATCTGACCTTCTTTGATAGCACGCAGGGCTGTTCGGCCGGAACAACCACTTTCAATAGGGAAGCCCAGCCAATCTGTCCTTTTTAACGGATCAATCGTAATATGAGCGAACACACATAAAAAAACAACAAAACACATTTTAAAGTTGCAGTTCAGTTCCCTTGGTCTGGACAAAAGAAACAAAATTGCTTTCATTTTGGGTTCCCGCTGACTTACTACAAACCAATCATTTGTAAACACGAAGCTACACGTACTGACAGGTGAATCATGTACATTTTGGTGATCCGTCAGCCTGCATTGACAATGCATGAGGAAAAATCTAAAATAAATGTGTTGCAGTGATTGACAGCTAGTCATACTGCACTTCACCGCATTTGAAAGCATTAATTATCTTCTCCAATGGTAACAAAGAGCTCACATAGAAATGTTTCTGAGCATCATTAGTCAAGCCTTCAACTGGACCTCATTAACAAATGATGGACAGATAAACAGAAGTTGAAAAGGAGGCATCTCGTACCATAATCTTTTACTCGCTCCCAATGAAGACGTGCTGAAATACATGGACACGAGCACAACACATGTTTAAACACATTTCTCTTCCTTTATTTTAAGGCGGGAAAACCCTTTCATTTATGTGCTGATGTTCTCACCTGTTATCATGGAAACCCAATTGCAGATCATAGATAACTTATTCGCGACGTAACTAGCTTGAAGGGTGCCCTGATCTGTAGACACATTCAATAAAATTGCGTAGTTTAATTCATACATGTCACAGGATCCTGCGGCTGGTCGACTTTGTAGTCTCTGTTTGGGGCAAGTACAAAACACACATGGCAAATCAATAAGTGAGGGACAGAGAGAGAGAGCTGGGGAGAGAATGTTGATGTTTGCAAA
Source organism: Gadopsis marmoratus (assembly GCA_036023855.1). NCBI lineage: Eukaryota > Metazoa > Chordata > Actinopteri > Centrarchiformes > Percichthyidae > Gadopsis > Gadopsis marmoratus. The sequence goes on from JAVQJF010068710.1 coordinate 57,987, forward strand.
GAGGGAAAGGGAAAATTAAGGAAATGTGGAAATGGAGAGGGAGAACAGAAAGAAGGAGAGGAGGCTAGAAAGCAGAGAGTAAAAGAAAAGCAACGTAGCAAAGAGAAACCACTGAGCGACAAGAAAACGGTCCCGCGGTCCAAAGCAAACTAAAATGGATGGTTGGACACAGCTAATATGAGAGATTCCTCAATTTTGAACTCTTCTGTTTCCTGGAAAGTCGCCACACTCGGGATGGTGTGTAATTGCGCAAACGGCAAATTTACTTAAACTCCGAGGGCGAGTACACTGATGGTGGCGATTCCATTGAAACTGTTCTGAGTTATAAACTTTGATGATATAAATGCTGGTTACACCAGGTCCTTATCACTGATAATTCAGCAGTATATACACTGACTCAGCTACAACAGTTGATAATTACCTGTGTCATCTCCTGATATATGTGAACATCCACTTGTGCAGTGTTGGCTCATGCTTGTGCAACTTCAGCCATGCTGCCTGGTGTATCAGCGCACACTCTTAATACTCTTAATGAGGGCAACACGACAAGCGAAGTGGTAGAGAGAGGAGACGGAGAAGAGGAAGAAGTGTGATGGGGGGGAAAGGGAGTGCAGAAACTGGAGGGCAAAGAGAGATGAGACGCAGAGAAGAGGAAAGACAGCGAGGCAAGGGGGAGATAGGCGAGGGGCGAAAGAGACAAAGCGAGGAAAGAATGAGGAAATGAGACAGAAAGAAAGATACAGCACAGCAGAGAATAAGCGAGGTGGCAAGAAGATTGAGGGAGAGTGCGGGAAACGCAGCGGCTGGCGAATGAACAAGCGAGCGAGGACGGAGGAGGAGTGCTGAGAGGAGAAGACGTTGGCGGTGTACAGATTTCTCCTCCATTACATTCTGAAAAGAGAGGAACAAGGGATTCACGGCAGAGATAAGAGGAAGTTGATTAAAGAGGCACTGCCAAAGAAAAAGAGGCCCTGTATTTAGCATTCTCCTGGCACTGCGGAGGCTTATTTTCATGTCCTAGTTTGTCAAAATGAGAGGGAGCCAGAGGGTAACGGCAGAGGAGACACAGGCAGCAAGCACACAGAGATAGTCATGTTACGTGATTGAGATGGAGACAGAGGGAACAAATACAACGCAGACTGCAGGAGAGATAGAGCGAGCACTTCATCTAATTATCAAACCCTGAACATAATTTCTCCGCCACGCGCCACACTTCAAGGGACAAAGTGTAAAATCATATTGTTACGCACAGATGCAAGGCATGCATAAGACCCAAAACATAAGAGATATGCTGTGTTTTTTTTTTTTTTTTGCCTCTGTGGCATCTCATTTGTGATGACTACAATGAGTATGTCGAACCAGAGATATGACTTGGCAGGGAGGTTCATCACAGGAAGGCAGCGCCGTGTGTTTTCATCAACCTGGTTTTGATTAGACCTGCAGGTAGAGACTTGGGGGTTCACATTAATCACGTGTTATGTTCACTCCTCAATGCTCCTTTTTTTTCTTTGGCTGCTTGCTTGTGATGTCTGATCCTGCCCAAAATTGCAAGCTCTGTTTTTTTCCTCCTCTCCCCTCCTAACCCTATCTCCTAAAACGTGTGTTCACCATACCAATTGTTTGCATTATCAACTGTTTAAAAGGAAATGTATCACTGCCTGTAGTCCTGCCTGCCAATGCATTTCTTTGCTCCTCCTGCGTAAATGGTCATTAACATCTTCTTGGTTATGTTCAGGCAACTCAAAGCACTGTAGTAAAGGTAGGGGAAATTGACTAGTGCAGACTTGTTTTCATACATAATTCCATGAAAACTTGGTTTCTGCACAATTCCCATTTAAAAGCCTCTCAGAGTCTCCTGTTCGCATCAAATATGGATGCATTGAACATTCCTTTGCCAGATTCTATTAGCACCCCGGTGTCAGTAGCCAACCATGCTATTTGCACCCAGGACGGAGAGCCCTGTCGTCAAAAACAAGCTGTGGCCGACGATACCCTACATGTGGCTCACATGGCCAAAGCAGCCTCTGCTGAAGCTGCACGTTAGAGATTATTATATATTAATACACATAGTATAAAGCCTTAGGTTTAGGAGATAGACAACCGCGGCTGACGCGCCACACTAACACCTGATGCTGAACATCCGTGGCTGTCAATAACTACCGGCGGACAATGCTCAAGTCAAGTGTAAATAGCTGAGTAGCTGCCATGTGACTGACCTCACCCAGGTGCAAATAGACACTCCATTTTCATTTTCATGGTATTTCCAGGGCTATTTGAAAACAAAGACCTCAACCTTTCGGATGGATTTATGTAGAATTTAGCTTCCCCAAGAAAAATCCTGTTACAAAAGGAACTTAGGAGGATTCTTACAGGATCAGATACAATAGAGCAGAGTTTACAGCAATATCACAATTACTGAATAACACAGGAGAAAATTAAGTCAAACCATGCACTAACCAGTCTGACTTCATCGGGGTCAAGGGTCAACACCTTGAATATGAATTAATCACAACAGCATCATAAACAAGAAAAATTCTAGTTAGAATAGTAATAGCAACTCTTTAAAGACTTGTTCTTGATGATAACATGTTGCTCTGATTGTCAAGGAGGAACTGTGCAGGATAGCGCTAGAGATCAAGAGTGACAGCCGTATTTACCAACCAGTTCATGTGTAAGCCTCACTTAAACAGTGGGCGGATAGGGTTAACCGAGCCTAAGCCTAACATCAGGGGGGATGCAGGACACAAACCCTGCTCTTCTGTGTTCAGGTCCAGGGCTTTGGATGGCTGATCATCCACCCTGACGTTGTCTCTGATTGCTAGTAAATCCAAGCAGCAATTACGTTTCCTCCCAAACGTATACGGCAGAGCAATTTAGCAGCATATAAACATAGCGTGTAGGAGATCACTTCTATTCCCGCTTCTGTCCTCCCCTCTCCTTTCCAAACTCCCTCACTTCCTCTAATGTCGTCGCTTCTCCTCCACCGCTCCTCTCCTACCATTTTCCCCTCCCCTGTTGCTCTCCTCTCTGCCCTGCTCTCCTCGCCGCTCCTCCTCCCCTCTGTGCAGGCTGTAGGTGGCATAGAGGCATGTAAATTGGCACAGAGTGCAAGAGAATGATCTGAAAACCCATTTCTGCTCTACAACCGTCATGAAAGACTCCGCTGTCGTATCCCCTCCGTTCCACACACTCCTCATGGCTTTCACTCTTTTCGCTTTCCATCACCCCGCTCATCCTGTCCTCTCCTCACTCTGGTTATCAATTTTCACTCTCTCCATTTCTCTCCTCTTTTCCATCTCTTGTCACCCTCCTCTTTTCCTTCTCTATCTCCTCTAACACATATTCTTTCTTATTCTTTGCCCCCCCTTATCTGACATTCACATCTTTGTGTCTCATTCCCTTGTTAGTCCTTTATCATTTTGCTCCTGCCGTCCACTCTCCTCTCCTCTCCTGCCCTCTCCTCTTCGTGCTAGTCGTCAGATTATTTGCCTCCCAGGCAGTGTGTATTAATAACACTGTGCCATTTGTGCACATGGACAGGAGGAGAGAAAGTGGGGACAGGGAGGATGAGTGTATATTAGGAACAAAAAAATTGATAAGACAGGAGAGACGAGAAGGGACACAAACACTAACAGATGTCCTGTGCATTCACTGGCATATGAATATTCATTGATATTAACCAAATTTTAAAAGTAAAGAATAAGGCTGGGGCTTTGCTACATTTGTTTTATTCTCACCACATCTCATGAAAAATCCAAAACCCACAGTCATAGTCCATTTCTCAATAATAGTAAGTCTATCACTCAGCACAAAGGTCATTGTTCCTACTGAAGACATTACATTTAGTAAAACTGCTGACAGAACAATAAATACATAACAATAAATAATTAAAGGTTCACTATAGTTTGTATCAGATGTCATTCAGTACAGTAAATAATCTAATACACATTTAGTGCGCCATGGTGAGTATTTATGGCAGCAGCACGGTGTAATTGGGGATGACTCAGAATAAAACACAGTGCCCACGTCCATCATGATTAAGGAACATGTGACCCAGTGCAGTCATTGATGCGTTTTTAATCGTTTTTGGACAACAGTGAAGAACTATGGCACAGAAGGATAAGCAACTGAAAATTTGCATATGAAAGCTGGTGGTCAAATAATAAGCCTGCACAAACAAATAAAGGCAGGTCATTAATAAAGACCAGGTAAAAAAAATATATAAAAACTAACAAAAAAACAAACACACTGAGGGAGGTAGAAATATCTGTAGCCTACAACAACAGCTCACATGGTAAATTCAGCGTTTCCATGGCGCTAATTCCATCATTTCAACAACAGTCATGTAACACTCACCTCTCTGCTGCTTCCAGGTTCTATTTTCTAACAGAAAAATATTTTTCAAAAGTTAAAAAGCTCTACTTTGCCATACTCCTGTTCAGCTACCGTGAACAAACCTCAACACTTCACGATAAAAGGAAGGCTGCGAAACTTTTACTGTGAAAATTCTGGAGGAAGTGTTCAGTTCCATTCATGGTACATGAGAATAAAAAGCACCTGACGTAATGCTTGCTGTACTGATTTGAATTAGTGCTGTGGAAATGGATATCATACTGAATTTATCAAGAGAAAAGGTTAACATGAAAGTGAAACAAGTTCTGAGTTTGCATTAACTATTAACTGGGGAACAGGGGAAATAAAGGCCTGTCTCTAATATAAAATGATATATAATAAAGAACTAGTTCATTGTTTTGGTGTTTCCATGGGATTTGCTGCCAATAATAAAAATACAGAATATCGCCAGACTTATTTCTGAACCAGATAATAACATGTTGGATTGAATATGTGCATGTGTCTATCTTTGACATGTCTGTTATTATTCATGAAGTAATAACATTATGGAAGAAGAATGTTCATGTAGGGAAATATATATAGAAGGAAAAAGTGGAGCTGAGGAGAAGACAGGAGGGTCGGAAAACACGGGTGAGGCGCAGACAGAAGAAGTCGGTTGAATCACTTAACCTCTGGATGTTACTGCTGGAGCAGAGCTGTGTTTAAAGTTAATGAAGAAAGTTACAAACAATGAGCCACCAGGCACCACGGCATGCAACCTTCTCACACTGGTGTCTCCTGCATGCTCCCTGCATCTCCCTCTGCCTCTCCCCTCCTCGAGCACCCTGCCTCCTCTCCTACTTCCCACCTTCATCTCCCCCACCCCTTGCACCCTTCCACCCTTTCCTTCAATGGCAGCACTACACCTTCGTGTCTGCTTTCCCCGCCTCCCCTCTTCACAAGATTTCATCTTTCATCTCTCCATCCCCGCCACCTCCGTGCTCCCTCCCTCCCTCTCTCTCTTCGCCCCTTCTCTCTTTCCTGTCCGCATGCTTGTTCATTCGTTCACTCTCCTGCCACCTAATGGGGTGCTGTTGCTATGGTAACGCAGGGCGAGCGTGCTTGCATTCCAGCATGAGAGAGATGATGGCTTGTAAAGTGTCTCGTTTTCACGCTCTCAGCTTCCCTTGTGCACACGCTCTTCTGTCAAATTCAAACGCACATTTTACATTAACGGGTTGCAGAAGTACATGATGTAATGTATAAAGAACAAGGGACAATGAAAAATTAGAACATATATAAACCCAAAATTTACTAATATGATGAAAAATAATTAATGACAGTATTAAGTGGAATGGAAAGCATACATAAATGCATTAACATTTACATAAAGATTATACACATACATATTATGAATACACACACACTGTACATCAGGTTTATTATTATTAGACAGTTTCTGTTTCTTGTTTCTGTGTTTTTACCCAGCAGAATACAGACTCTCTTTTCAGATTAATTCCCAGAAGAAGGGAATGTATCACTATCATATGTTTATATTATGAGGAGTAGACACAACCAATGCTGCAATTTGCATGGTTTTCATGCTGTGTTATTATTCCTTATTACTGGGAATTGTTGGGTGTCTGTAAATAATGAGTGGGTCTCGACCTGCTCTATATGAAAAAGTGCCCAGAGATAACTTTATGATATGGCGCTATATAAATAAAATTGAATTGTTTTCCTTTAAACTGAGTCTATATTTACTATCACCTTTGCTGCTGTAGAACCGCAATTTCCCCACTGAGGGACTAATAATGGTTTATCTTATTTTATATATGTTTAAGGTTTTCCTTTTCTTAACTTATCGATGAATATTGCTTACTCTATGTACAGCACAAGATTTCTATTGAGAAATATGTGATTAGACGTAGGTTTAACTCTCATTTCGCCCACTGTTAAAGAAATTAACTTCACTAGTAATTTGAGTTTTGTGGCTGTGGGTGGTGTTTGTCAGCCAGCTGTTAGAGCAGCTTATTCTCAGGCTTCTTTATGAGCCTCTGGATAATTTCAGGAATAAAGGTTTTTGCATCTTTCTTACGTAATTTATTCTTTCTTACGCTCACTTTTTCTTCCATCCTTCTCACTACCACAGAGAGGGGCAGAAGTCAACTGTGATGCAGAGAAAGGAAATTATATCCTCTTTCTTTCTGAAAGCAAGCGCAACACAAGCACAAGTGTTCTTGACATCCAGCACGACATCAATTAAGACACGACAAGTTTTTGGAGGTGATTTGGAAAAACCCATTCCCATTTTCACCTGTCAGGCTGTCGTCTGACAGCAAAGTGAAGATAATTTTTTAGTGCCCAGGATTCAGTCATTAGCTGTTATATCAAACATGACATGCATGGATACAAGAATGTCAAACAGTTGATATTTTCAAGTCCCACTTATTTGAAAATTACAGGAGCTTGTGGCTGTAGAAATTCTGATGTAGGAGCATTTCTTATGTAAATGATCTTCTTGTTGGCGCCATGGATGGCAGCCATGGTGAACTGATGTACTTGTTTGTAATTTAGAGGGAAAATAATTAATATGATGAAATAATTCGGTGAAAGCCAATTTAAGACTCCATCAGGGACACTTGTTTTTTAAACAGTATTTTAGCAACAGCTGAAAGGAGTTTTTGCTGCCTTTGCTGTGAAACAAGGAGCTTTCTTTTTTTAGACTGGAGCGTAAAAGAAAAAGACACTTTCTGCCACCTTTCTGTCTGACACTTCTGCCACATTCTGATGGATGCTGGTTCTCCCTGAGGCTTTCGCACCATGAAGTGGCCTGGGCTCCAACCCATGTTTGTCTTAGGAAGAGTAGACTAATCAGTGGCAGTTTCATAGTCCATTTCAAACTAATCAGAAGACACAGAGACATAATGTCAGAACTTTGTTAACCCCGATTCACTTGGTATTGTTGCAGGTAAACATACAGAAACTAAATTATGTAAACAGTGTTAATCACTTTAGTAAATTAACCTAAAGGCAACATGAAATTATTTATATTACATACAGACATTAAATGTCTTTTGGTAGCCTGCAACAGTGTCACTAACTGTAAAATACTCCCTTACAAGTATGCATTCAAATCCTTACCTAAGTAGAAGTACAAAACTATTATCAGCAAAATGTACCTAAGGTATATAAGGTATTCATTACGCAGTGAGATTGTTGATACTCAATACATTTAGGTAGTTCAGTCCAGTGGTTCCCAACCCAGGGTTTGACCTCCCTCCAATTGGAAACCACTGGTGTAATCTTTTAGGTTAAAAGTTATTATATGAATATTAGTAGAAAAATAACTAATAACTATAGCTGTCATATAAATCTAGATGAGTAAAATGTAGAATACTTTCCTCTGAAATATCAAATTCAATTACTTTCCACCACTGAATATATGTGACTTGGCAATGTGACTGAGTGAGGTGTTTAACCATCACATCATCCAATTTATATTCGACTTCATCCAACCTTTTCTTGCGCACAGCACAACGCAGCTATATCAACAAAAGGAGATGGGAGGTGTTTGGATGTGCGCGCTATTGCTGATCTTTACAATCCCTCAATGTTACTGGAGGCCGCTGCAATGCAGAGAAATAAAGATGGGGGTCAAAAAGGACCAAAGAGATGGAAAGAAGAGCAGTGTGGTGAATAACACAGAAGTTGAAATGCGCGCGTGTGTATGGGGGGGGGTTGAGAGCAATAAAATCATTAAGATTCTATGGCAAAGACAAATGCATGATGAGACACCTCTATAATGGCTACTGCTATTGTCTCAGTGTTCAATGCAGGTGTGCCTCTGGGTTATTATCACGCATCGCTATGACAATGTAGGGTCCAAACACAACCTAGCAAATCACTGCAGAAACAAATTCCATTATCACTGCTCATATGCATTCTCAGTTCAATTTCAGATAACAGAGGTCTGTAGTGATTGATGTTTGAATGAATGATGTCCTGGAGACAGATATTTGTGTATTTGTGATTCTGGGTTTTACTCGTCACTAAATGTATATGCAGAATGCTTTTTAATTCCTGGCAGAAACAGAGCGGGACCCGAGAGAAGTGGGTGCAAACGGAAGCAATGCCTCTTCCCTTTCCTCCTATGTTTATTGATTTTCTTTCCTTTATGGCATACTAAGTCGCTGAATCCGAGTCTGTAGACATTCACAGACATTCAGTGACGTCAGAAAATGAACCCATCCAGTTATTACTCTCGTCCTGTCCGTCTCCAGCTAGGTGACATTTAATGGACGCACCGCGATAGAATGCTAACAGGGCCCCGCAGCCACTGGCAGGAATAGAGGAAAGACAGACCGTGGTGGGGTGGATTAGATTTAGCCATTTTGAAAGTTAAAACAGAGCAAGAAGAAGAGGAGAGCCACAGGATGAGCCACTGAACTTAACCTTTGACGGAGAGAAATAACAGTTATTAAAGTCAGAGGCTTACTTCTAAGAGAGACTAAGATGGATATTTGGGAAGGAATGCGGAGAAAAGTGAAAGGTTGGAAGAGACTGAGGGAAGGAAAGGAGGAGGGGAGGAATGAAACTAGATTAAATGAGGAGTTAGAATGAGAGGGACACACTATATGGCAGGTAAAGGGGGAGGAGGACAGAGAGAGGGACTGAGAAAATAAAATAAAACAGTATATACAGTACACATTATATCACACTCAATCATTTTCTGACCACCAGAGCGCTGATGATGCAGGAACTGTGAGTCCATATGACTTTGTGGTTACTCCTCTGGTTTATTTGTAATAAGTCAGTGTGAAGAGAAAACTGACTAGAACTAAAATGCAACTACTACTTTACCTTTTTCCCCCTTGGACCAAATGAAGATGACTGAAAAGCAACTCGGGTTTAGGCCTTAAGGATCAGAATCCAACACTACCACTCTTATACACACACATATAGGTCCTGTATGTGTACATTATCCAGGAACATACGTTTATTTTATCGCAGATAAAATATAAATTGTTACCCATTAAAAATTGAATTATGTAAAGAAGTAACAAAGTGCTTTCAGATGTATGAACATTTTCAATAGAAAGTGTTTAGCTTTAGACATTTAGCTGACGTTCTCTATCTTGAGCAACTTGAAATGAATGAAACTTTAGAATATTTAATATTTAACTCGCCATAGTTGAAACTAAGCAAAGTTCAGGACCATAGTGCCATTTCAACATTCCTTTGGCCCTACAATGGCCCCGGAGGAAAAAGTGCTGGAGAAAGAAATAATCAAGCTAAGTGGAATGATAGAGGCAATTTCGAGAACCAAATTAGAAACGAATACAGGAGAGATGATATGAGTCTGTAGGGAGTTTTTCTTGATTTGGCATTCAAGGTTGTCTGTCTCAACAACAGTTTATTTCCCCCAAAAAGTGCACTATGGTCAGCGGTCCTGTCTAACACCCACGTGTACACTCTTGCGAAGCAACTTCCTTCCTTACACAGACGCACACACATGCTCACAACCCGCTCGCGCACACAAGCCAACCGCCCGCAGGCACGTAAGGTGTGTACCTACACCTTTTTAACATGGTTACATATGATAAACAAGGGTGGATAGAACGCAGAATCATAAAAATAACAACATACATTATATATACCATAAATAATACATTGATTTTTCACAGCAAGCAGAAAATGGAGTTAGCGAGTGCGCTGCGAGAGGTGCCTCTTTAGTGTTTTGATGAAAAAGCTCTGAAATTCATGCTGGTGAAATACTTTGTGTTGACTAGCGTTGAGCACTCAAGGTGGGGGGTTTTTTGTCATGCTTTCATCTCTCTACGTACACACACAAACACATACATATTGATATATTCAGGATATACGGGGGAGTTTATGTCCGACTTCATGCATCATCACCATTTTCTTCTCTTTCTACCATTTCTCTCTTATATCAGGAGAACTCAAGGTGGTACACTTGGCATCACAGTGTACAATGCATCTGTGTTAGGTGCCTCCAATTTAGGAACTGATTGAAATGTGTGTCATACATTATCAGAGTGTATTATACTAGGTAATTGCCTACATTCTTTCGTTCACGTTGTGATATTGAGCAGCCATGAGAAGGGCTGCCCTGTCTCACTACTGAAAAAAGATTATTGCCCTGCAATCATTAATAGCATTGTTGGATTGTTGGATGGCATTGGAAAATTACTGAGCCTTTCTTCAGTTTTGAAACTTGTAGGAGACAACAAAAGAAGCTGACCAGTCACGGTTGTTGTGGTCTCCACATGGTATTGATCCAAAGCTGCTGTAGCCTCAATGTGTAGATATATTTGTGAGGGGGTGCATATCAGCTATGTGCCTAAGCTCTGGTGCTTGCTTCAGTATACCGTAACCCCTTAATGCTAGAGTAGAAAAGCAGCATTAGTAGTGAGAAAAGGGAGCAGAGGAGCATTGCCACATTAAGGGGAAGAAAGAGAGGAGTGGTTGCAGTGCGAGAAAGAGGGAAAGGATCTTACACGGTGAAAGGAATGACTGTAATAAGAAAAAAAAAGGGATGGGGAAACAGAGAGAGAAAGACTAGTGAAAGAGGAGCAGGGGCCTTGGAAACACCAGAGGGAAAGGTGGAACTCTCTTTAAAGTGCAAATTGATTAGAGGGGCTAGCAGCTGTGAGTGTGTGTGCTGCTGCACAAGAGGTCTATGCGTGCGTGAAGGTGTGTGTTCAGTATTTAAGTGTGTTTTATAGCCTAAGTGTGAGCGCACCGTATGTTGATTCTGACGTCAGTGTGTCCCTGCAACACACTGACGTGTGTCACTGCAGCAGTCACTATAGGATTGTGTCTGCTTGGACGCAGATGTGTGTATCCTCTGGTCTTCCTGCATGAATTGATGGGAAGGTATGTCTGCGAGCGTGCATGCAGTGTGTGTGTGTGTGTGTGTGTGTGTGTGTGTGTGTTGTAGACAGGAAGACAGGGTCTGGATAATGGGGAGACAGAGCGCTCTGGTCTATTGGTCTATTGGTATTCTGGCTCTCTGCCTGGCAGACAGAGGGAGAGTCTCTGATTGTGTGACACAGATGGAGGAGGAGGAGGAAGAAGAAGAGGAGAAAAGAGAAAGATGAGCAGTTTTAGGGTGGGCCGGGGGTGGATGGAGAGATGCCTTGTAAATTGAGAACAAAAGGCGAACAGAAAGGTGAGGACAGGAGCAGAAAACACCAAAACGTCTCTCAGCAGGGAACCCTAAAGGACAATTGGCTTGGAGAAAAAAAAAAGGGGGAGATGGAAAGAGGCGACAGAGGTAAAAACAGGGAGGAAGTGGCAGTAATGTTTGATCTTAAACCAGCTCACTCGTTAATGTTACCCCTACCCTCTTACTATATAGCTGCGGTAGCTAACTCCTCAAGCATGGGACTAGTTTTGTTGCCATGTAAAAAGGCTAATGAAGAAGATAAATTACACCGGGTATGAGGGAGGAGGTAGGGATGTTTGTTAGGCATCTCTTCTCACACAAACACACACATAGATCCACTAGTGGGACAAGGTGTCCTTGATTTCTGGCGACAGTGTCTCCATCTGCTCTTATTTTGCACTGTGTTTTTCTATTAAATATAAATTACATGTCTTTCACTATACTGTCTCACCATGCCACACTACTTACTGCACATACACTTGCCTGCACTATTGATGCCATCAAATACCAATACATATTTATACTACTGTCTATACTGTACATACCTGACTTATTATGTGTACACTGTATTCATATCATACCTCCAGCTGTTTATTCTTTAATGTCTATTGGTAGCATTAGTTTTACATGCATACATATACACAGCCTACTGTAACTGCTCATAACGTATATATCTTAGCATATTCATATCTACCCCTCACATGGCAACACCCACCTCTATACTTACAATATGTACATTGCTCCGCACTCCTGGTTAGATGCTAAACTGTAGTTCGGGGTCTTAGTAACTGTACTCTGTGCAATGACATTGAAGCTGAATGTAATCTAAAAATAAATGTGGTTTAAATTCCCAGAATAACACATAGAAATAGAAAGAAATGCTCACATTAGTTGACGCACACCTAAACCAGCCCACACACACGCGTAACAAAAGTATTTTCTCATTGTCATACCCCCGTCCCCAGGCACTTTTGTCTAGTATTTACAGGTCTATTACAGAGTCATTATGGTCAGGCAGCTGCAGTGTTATCCAGACATGAGGGGCCGTACCTCCCTGAGCTGTGATGTCATTCACATCAGACCTCATATGTCCCGATGGCTCGGTGGAAACACCTCCACATAGGTATTGGCATACACACACACAGCTACACACTTACACATACAGTATGTCTGCGTACATTCATGCACATTAACACATTCAGCGTGCGCAATGAGCACACGTCTTCATCCAAACCAAAAGAATAGAAGCTAAGAACTGCCATAGGGGGCTAAAGGTGAAAGCTTAGCATGAGCTCTTTTCTTCTTCACACAGTTCCTTCTCTCCTCCATCCGTCACTGTCTCCCAACCTCTCCTTCTGCTTCCTCCTTTCTGATCTCTCCCCCTCTAACCTCCACGCCTCGTTCCTACCTCCTGCCATCCTCGCATGAGCACCGTAGAAAGGAGAAACAGGGGAGAGATGAAAAGACGGAGAGGGAGAGAGAGGCGAAAGGAGAGGAAGAAAGCGAGGCAGAACAAGACTGCAAGAGAAGGGAGTGATGTGATAACTCCTCTGAGTGCAAGACCCACTTTAAAGAACCTCTCAAGAATCAGAGAGAGCGAGAGAGATCCTGTGTGTAGAAGAATTCCTATTCAGAAAGGATTACCTGGTATCCTTGTCACATCCCCAGTAGCAAATCTTCCAACACAGATCCAAACCTGACAGCTATGCAGAAGGAAATATTACTTTTTCTGTTATAATCCCTCTGTAAAATAGAACAGGCGGAGAGTGTCAGGACTTTTTTTTTCACATTCCCCAACACTATTTTAACTTCCGCCACTGAGCGACAGACAGATAAAGAATGTCAGAGAGAGACAGAGAACAACGGGCCGACAGCACTGAATAGTGTCATTGCTGTATTTAACACTGACAGTCATTGCAGCACTATTCGGCTGATTTCTCAGGCTGACCTGAGGAGATCACAACTGAAACTGATCAAAAAAGCTCTGTACTCTTGAAACAGTTAAAACTGTGCATTTGTTAAAAAAATTGTATTAATACACCAACACAGGCAGTATCTGTTACTATTTATCCTCTAGCGTGCGGTTGCATGATTTTCCTTTGTACTCTATGTACTTACTGTGAAATATTATGCTTTAAAAAGAGTATCCATTTCAATATTTTTGCACTGTTTTAGCTGTTAACAAATATGCCAATAAAAGCTAGAAGTCTCTCTGTGTGTGTGTGTGTGTGTGTGTGTGTGGGTGTGTGTGTGTGTATGTGCAAGCAGGCAAAACTAAATCTAGACACAGTAAGTAGATTTCACTGTAGCTTCCTGGCCTGAGGGGCAGTACTCCAAAGGGCAGTCAGAGTGATCTGCATCACATTTCAGACCCAGACACACTTTGACTGAGAGACACACACTCACAGATGCAGAATGTACGCAGACACACACACACACACACACACACACACACACACACACACACACACACAACATTGTGCAACAGTGCTTGTGCCTAGTCAGAAGAATGCCTGAAATGCCCTCATCCACCCACCCACAACCAATCATATAACTGTTATTATGGCTAGAGAGAACATTCTTTAGCACATTTACACGCACATGAACACACACATCTCCAGACAGAAAAGCCTGAGGTAAGCTGCCTTTAAAGAGAAACTATAAGTTACAAGCACTTCAGATCTCGTTGTACTGTAGATACTCTCCACAAATCCACAAACCTCACTGTGAACCAACAATTTTTTCAGTGGAAAGTAAACTGCTCACTTTGGAGTCTATGTGTTAGTCAGTGTACCTTCGAAATTATATCTGGAAAGGATATGTGGCTGTTGAATTTTCTTTTTTTTCCTGTGGAATTTGTTAATCCTGTGAGCACCATAAACAGCATGTCTTTCACCTCCATTTTATTGGGCTGGAAGTGGAAATCTTAGAGACAGATCTCTCAAAACTTGAGCAAATAAAACCAAAATTATCTGCATGGATGGACACCACAAGAGGGATGACAGAAAATACATTTCCGTGTCTGTACTCGCTCAGCCACTGAAAATATTTGTTTCCACCAGCAAACTAAATATACAGCAGCTTGTTTGATTTATGGAAGAGCTCTTCCAGATTGTCCTGTGAGATAAGATTATGCCCAGAAGAGCACGCAAGCGTCAATGAGCCAGATGCTTTCTTAATAGAATGCATGCAGCACAGGTGATTCAGTGTTGTTGGGTCGTAACGCTGAGGGCCTCAGCCTCGGATCATTTTGGACTGGCATCATTTGCAGGCTGCTTTGGAGTGACCAACCACACAAATATTAGAAGTGCCCGACAAGAAGAAGGAGAAGGAGGTCGTTTTTAACATCATTGTATTGTGGTTGTGAAAACTAAATAGAATGATGACACTTTCTTTTTAGGTTTAATGTGCCGCTACTACTATTCCTTGCAAATAAGCACCTTACTTTAGAAAATACTTTAAAATGGCAAAACAAAAAAGAAAGAGGAAGGGGGAAATCATTTTACTCCACTGCTGTACATTTATCTGTTTCAGCTGAAACTACTGCATTTTTATTTCTGATACTTTCCTTATATTTTGTTGCTAATATTTTTAATGCAGGACTTTGACTTATGGTGAGGTGTTGCTTCTTTTACTTGATCGCCTGAAATAATCTCCATACCTCTTCCACCAGTGGTTAAGTGAGAAAATGCGGTGTGATTTCTGTTAAACTGTGTTGAACCAATCCTTTAAAATGGATTCCGGATATAATATTGCCTTTTTAAAGCTGCAATTGGAAATTACTTCAGATGAGCTGAAAACGTTCCCAGAGCCTGAGAGCACACCAAGCCGGTGATAATGCATTGAAGAGCATCAAAAATGCATTGGTCTCAGTAGGAAAGACCAACCAGAACTCAATGCCACCAAAGGACGGTCTCGCGGTTTCTTTCTTTCTGTAGAACCCCAGTAATTCACTGCCTTTGAAGAGCAATAAATGTGAGCTGTATCACAAATCACACAGATCCCATAGTCCGCGTGGTATATGGTTATTTATGCCTCACGGAGAAATGGCTCTCCAGTCCTTCCGAGCAGCACTTATTAGTGTCACATATGGAAGATTTCTCCCCTCAGGTTGTCATGCCAATGCGGGAGTGCAGTATGAGTTTTTAAATAGCTTTGACTGGAAGGGAAACAGAACTCTGTGGATGAAGAGATGAATGTGTGTTGGAGAATTTGATCATGTGTTCATGGGCAGCGTACTGGAGCATGCATATTCCCGTACCCAGCATCTCTGCTTATTATATTACAATGCGAGTCGTGCCTCTGTGATTTACTTATGCATTTGTGAGAGATGAAGTGAGCGTGTCCTTGTGTCCAGAAGCATTCAGCATGCGTGGGGCCATATACAGCATGTACCTTTACGTGGCATGGCGTATGGTGTGTGTGTGTGTGTGTGTGTGTGTGTCTGCACATGTGTGTCATATGTGTTGAAGAGACACTTTATCCACCAGGACTTTCTGCAGGTTCCAGGGAATCTGTGCAAAGTGAGGTTTAGCAGGAGAGGATGCCCAGACATGAAAGCTTGCCGTAATGGAGATAATAGGCTCTGTATCGACGAGAGGAGGCCAGTAAATTAATGGGCCCTCCATGACACAAAGTCCATTTGTTAGTTTTGAAGCGTTGTGACAGTTAATTACTGAGGGTCGGCTTCAGTGGACCACTCCACTTAGGCCGCCTCAGAGAAGAAAAACATTTCCTGGTGAGACAGAGAGGAGAGCTTTAGATGCTGTTCTAAGAGTGTGTAGGTTGCATGACTTTCTGCCTGTGTGTTCAATCGATAGGAGAATCCAGGCAACGAAAATCTCCCTACAACTACTAATTTAAAACACCGGAGAATGCAATTTGCAATCTGCACCTCACGTGTTGTTGGGGTTAGACAACTAAAGCACTTTAAGGTGAAAGAGAGACGGCGTGTTGGTTAAATATTTAAAAAGTTGCGAGCTGTAGATCTTGTAGGGAGAATAATTGAAACATATATTTAACATTTTGGAGAGATGCTCAGAATGAGCATATTGCATTAGGGAGTTGTGTCATAATACACATTTCCTCATTGTGATAAAAAAAAAGACGTCTCATTTAATACTTATTTTGCTAACAAATGTGCATTTACCTTGAAAAAAAATACAGTTGCAGCCCATTTGCACAAGCAACATCAAAATTGTCACAGCTTAAACGTACGCGTGGTTCCACATGTCTGAACTGCCGCCAACAACTACGATTTTTCAGCTTTGTAAAAGGTCCGCCGTTTGTTCTTACAGACAAATGTTCTCTCTGTTGGAGCCTATCAGAGCTCTGTAGGCAGGACGCCATCTTTCTGTCCCAGAGCCAGACAACAGTAAGAAAAACATTACATGAATACCATACAAGACTGAATAATGAGGTGAAAGCTGCATTTAGTTTAGCAGTCTAATTATCAGGCTGCACAGATGACATAATATATATATATATATATATATATATATATATAGATAACATGATCTATCTACACCATCTCCACTGTGACTGATTGGTCGATATGTGTATTTTACAATGCACGAAGTAATGTTTCAGACTTTAGCGATTGTCTGAAAAAACATTAGTCGGCTACTGTCACGATATTCACTAATCTTCAAAGATAACTGCTGGCTGTTGGTTTCTTGGCTTTGATGTTGATGCATTACCACACAGCATAAACACACCAGCCTCAAAAAAGAAACGTGAATCTGAACGTCCCAAAAAAAGATGAGAGTCCGATGTTACATTATTGTAAATTGTCACTTAATAAAAACATCTCTGTGTGGTCCTGTAGCATGCTTAAGTCCAACTAGTGCTAAACATTGGTATTCATCCTCATGATTCTGTCTCCCTTTTTCTTAAAAATAACCACAAAGAAGTAATTTGTATTCCGGTTGAGAAATACTTTCCAAGGAATACCAATTAGTTGTAGTTGTTTTTTCATTGTGACTAAAGGCATTGATGAAGGTTATCTCTGCCTTGTCATAGAGGCCCAGTTTGTGCATGTGTGTAGGTGTATGTGTGTGTTTGATTGGAGTAGATATGCTTTGACATTCTGGATTTGGTTTTCTTAAAACTCTGACTGGAGTCGGTTCTGGCACTTTCACACTTGAGTCTCCATCTGGGCCAATAAAAGAAGAGAGATACGTTTTTTAGTTTGCTACAAAATAATCAGTTAAGTTGGAGATTGAGAGCCAGGAAGGAACATTTGGTTTTTTTTACCAGCCCCTTTCTGTGTCTTTAAAATGAATTGGCTCCATTGTAAAAGGTTTGCCCATTATTTTCTGATTACGACCTTAGCGTACAAATGGTTCCCCTAGTTGTTAAAAGCACCTTTGAAGTTTTCCTTCAATAGATCACATTCTAACCCAAACTAAAGCCAAATAGTCTCCATTCTTTCATCAAGGCCACACAAACAAGGTTATTGAGATTCTATATTGAATTTTATCTCCATGCCTCACATAATTTTGTGTGAGTAGGTGTCACACTTTTTAAAATGGCAGACACATTATTTCAGTAAAAACTTCAAATGTCAAACTAATATGAAAGACTGATTTCACTTTGGTCACAGTGATCTTGGCAAATAGACAGTTACAACCTCCTGCTCTGTATTCACTGACAATGGAAAACTCTCAGTAGAGCCAAGCTGCTTGTAAAAAGCTGTTGTCTGTGAAACGTTTGGGAATTTATCTACACACCCGCTAACAGATATCATTACTCGTGTTTTTGGTCTGTATTCTTTTTAGATACATAATGAGTACTGATAGTTTTGGTTGGCTCCCTTCTCTGATTGGATCATGACAACAGTCATCTTGAGATCTTGTGAGAACCTTGAAAATTGTTTCCACATTATAATAGGCAGATTTACCTGATCTAACCCATAAAAGTTAATAATCAACCATACATTTAATTCAAAAAAGGAAGTTGTCTATTTTTATTTGCTCAAATATGTAAAGTTAGAATAATTTGTATAACTTCATTTATTTAAAGGTCTACCTAATTACAGGAAGTAATATAGTATAGAGATATAAAAGAAGTTTGAAATCACCCTTTTCCCTCTCTGAGACCGTCAATAATCCCTTTTCTCACCTTTCACATGAATTAATCAGTGAACTCTGACAACTATTGACAATTGTCAGACTATGATGGGTATATTTTATATTTGCAGACATTTTATAGACAGAGTGAGACCCTCAATTCATACCATTAACAGAAAGATTAAGTCATAAATGTCCTTATTTCTGTTTTACCTCTCTTCCTGCGGTCTTCCTGGTGTGAGGAAAGAAAAGACAAACCAGATATGAATGGGCCTGGAACCAATACGCTATATACAAACGATGCCACTGTGAAGAGCAAATGGGAGCACTTGGTATCTGTGCACACTTGGAGGAAATCCAACAAAATTATGTTTATGTTCCATTTACTGTCTGCAATAACAGACAATTGCCTGTGTTCTGCCTGAGGCTATGTAGGTGTTTGACTGAGAGAGAGTTACACTGAGATGTGCAGCGTAAAAGAGAGAGATCAAATCGGGATGGAAAATGCGTCTCAGAAAGTCTGAGGAAGAGAAGCTGAAGAGGGAGGAAGTGAAAATGAAAGAGATGCAAAGAGAGCGGCAGAGTTGCAGACAGAGTTAAGGAGGGGAGCACTCATCCAGCAGGCCCTTCAGATCTCAAACACTGTCAAGCCTCCTCTGTGAAGAAAGAGTATAAAACAGGAGAAAATAAACTTGGTAATAAAATCATCACTGAATTCAATAGTAAACCAGCCTGACCCCCTGCCACTCAACGAAGTGGCACTTTATACGGTACGGGGCAAAACTAGGAGACTCATACGTGCTCGACAAATGGACGACAATGTCTCCTTATGCTATTCATTTCCAAAAATGATAATGTTGATAATGCAAAGCCGCTTAAGGACGCTAAGAAACATCATCTCTGTTGAAGGTGATCTATACGTCCTTTATTGAGTCCGTTTCAATGTTTACTATCATCTGTTAGTTTGCTAATCTCAGATTTTCTCAATAGGTTTTGGTTGAAAATGTGCCCTAAATTCATTGATGTTAATTCGCACAGCACTATCTACACAGTGAGTGAATCCTTTTTCCCTCCCCAGAGTTGGTGCTAACAGGTATATAAGGTTTTTTAAATGCAACAGCTATTGATTTTTTAAACAAAAATGTAATTTTGCCTTTTGGATGTGAAGGCGCCAAACCCTGTTTTCTGGCACTGACCCGCATACTTGTGTACTTTTATTGTTGTGCTTACCTTTTTTAAATTCATTATTTATGGACTGCTGTCTGTAAGCCCAATTGTTGCTCCAAATTGCTCCCGAGTTGCTACAACGGCCCTCTAAAGTGGCAAATAATGGTCAGGCTGAAGACAGATGATATACCACTAGTGTTTTGGCAGTGACGCTTTACTTAGTAAAGCAACTTCTAGTAACTCCAAAGTTGTGATATCTACATGTCGTGTGCTCTTAGCTGGCCTGTAAGCCGACATTCAGGAATTAGTAAAAAGTAACCTTCTGAAAGGCTTTACAGTGTGTTGTTTAGGGTGTGGGTGGGCTTTAATATCATGTCATCGTTTGCTTAACATGAGCTTTAAAGAATTTATTTATTTTTTTTAAGAGTTGAGACAATTGAGAGCAGCTCTGTCCACGGTGAGACACTGCGTGCTTTAAACACATGATGTAAATGCTTTCTGTCTCAAAATCCACTGTTGTGGATACATTCTTAACATGATAAAAGAAACATGATTCTAGATTTGACAAGAAACAGATTGGTCACTGTTGTACTTGCTGCCTTTTCAAACTCCCAAATCGCATAAGCAAACTTCCAAACTAGCTGTTGTAGCCTCAGTAGCCTCAGATGAGGTCAGAAACAGGTTCCACAGGACTGTTTAGGTAAAATAATAAGTTTGTGTCTAAGTCGCTAGTGCACCAGTGTGTGAGTCGAGTGTTAGTAGGGAGCACCAAGGCTGTCAACACCAGGGAAAGCATCTAGCCTAAACTACGAGAGGGCTGTGGAGCAGTAACTCTCAACTGACTGTAGAGCATTGAGTGAATTTACAAGGAGCAGCCATGTGTGCAGCAGCGGCACCATGGAGAGCTCCTCTCCTCTCCTCAGAGTGCAAGCACTTTGCCTGCTGATCCGTACGGCATCTCAGGACACTGACTTTAAAACAGCAGCCCGACTTCTCTACAGCGTCACAGTCATAGGTGTTAAATTATTGTCCAGGGACAGGTGAGGCATCAGCCCTTTTTTTCAGACACATTCACCAAGTGCAGTTCTTCCTCTCCTCTCCTTTGGATTAACCCCTTGCTCGAGGGCGAGTCTAATAGCCGCTGAGTGACAGGGAGAGCTCATCTGCTTTGCTCAGTCAGATTTTTCAAAATCACTCTGGGGATTCAAACCAATAAGTCTCCCTGCGAGAGCTCTAAGCTATTGTTACCCTTCTACTAAGGCATGATTTAGTAGACACCAGAGAAGTACAATATGGAAATTAGAATCATCTATATTTGCATTTCAGTATTTGAGCGTTACTTAAGTGTAAATGCAGCATCTTGAAAACAAGCACCATGTGTATAGTTAGATATGGTGGTGGTAGGGATGCAACACAAAACTGCAGTCTGTTTATTTCACAAAAGGTATAGTATATTATTGATGTATAGTGAAAGTGGGCCTGGCATCATCTTCCACCTGGTAGTCGGAGGTTCAATTCCAGCTCCTCCTGTCCACATGTCAAAGTGTCCTTGTGCAAGACACTGAACCCTAAGTTGCCCCTTGGTGCCGTATGAGTGCCCTGTCCCTGACCAAGATAGGGCATAAAGCACTTTGACTTGGTCCCCGGTCGCCGCATTGAAGGCTGACCACTGCTTCAGGCTGTCCTCAGGAGCAAGGATTTATATAGTGGGAAAATATGAGTCAGAATTGAAGGATTTTTCTTTACAAACTAAAGTTTATGTGTATAATTATGGAATGATAGGAGTGCCACAATAAAGAATAAATATGTAAATAAAAGAATAAAAGAATATCACAATAAATGTGGAAATATAAAGAGAAATAAATAAAAGAATAAAAAAATAA